>SJYV01034604.1:80657-96958 GCA_006410875.1 Neotragus pygmaeus | reverse complement strand
TTTTTTTTTTTGGAGCTTAAAATGATGAAATGAAACTAACAGAAAGTATTTCCTTTTTTTCTATTTTTCAGAAAAAACCACTGTCTGCAATAATAAAGGAAGTCTGTGATGGGTAAGTGTTACTCAGGATTTATCCAGGGAGCTCCAGTCAGCATATTGAAAGACAAATAAAATATTCTTGAGTCTGAGTGAACTCCAGGAGTTGGTGATGGACAGGGAGACCTGGCACGCTGCGATTCAAGGGGTCGCAAAGAGTTGGACACAACTGAGCGACTGAACCGAACTGAACTAAAATATTCTTGTGCAATCGTTAAATATTACTCATTAAGTCACTACTTGACCTGCCTAAAGACACCAAGAATTACTGTGTAATATTTCCATGTCTTTTCTCCCAGAACATTCTCTCTGTTTCTCAAAGAGTAGGAAGTGTAGAAGTCCTGATATGTGGACATTGGAATTGATCTTATTTACTTTGAAAAGATGTGATTCATTCATCCTATTCAGCAGGAAGCAGTCTAAGTTCCCGAAGTTAAGTGCACACTTCATCTGATATAAAATGAGAAGACCACTCAGGTCCCCACAGAAGATAAAATAGTTTAAAAGACAGGTCGGTGGGTGGTTGTGCTACCACATGGAACTTCACAAAGATGGTGAGCTTTCTTACTTCTCTTGGGCTGCTCTAACAACCCATGCATATGGAAGTTGCCTGAGGTTTCTTTAATTTTTAAAGCAGAACTATGAATAGAATTTTACCTGGAATTTGTTTAAGGCCTGTGATCCTTAATTGGACAGAGGAGATTGGCGAGTTAGTCTGTGGGATCACGGAAGAGTGGGACACGACTTAGTGACTAAACAACAATGCTTAACTGAAAGGTTCCAGTCCACAGCAAGCACATTGACTGGGGATGGAAGACTACAGAGACAGCTGAAATGTAACAATCATCAGAAATTTAAATTGCGTTCATTTCCTTTGTTTTCCTCTCTCTGCTCCACTCACTCCTTCATCATAGGGAGGAATGGAACTTTATATTTAATGAGCCCTCCCTCAAAGCTGTGAAGATAAAATACTTAAAGGGTGAACAATAGGCTTGGAATAAGACCTTGGTCTCGGGGTCATGAAAAGGGGGCTAAAGTCATTTTGTTTTAGGAACTGCACCATGCATATCTTGGGTATTGGCCCAGTTCCAATCACAGGGTGCTAAGTTCATCTAACTCTATCATATGGACATGAAAATGATCCATTTTTGTTTTTGTAATCAGCTTTTGCTTGCATTTTTCAGGTGGTCCCTCGCAAACCATGAATACTTTGCACTGCAGCATGCTGATAGTTCAAACTTCTATATCACAGAAAAGGTAGGTCAACCACGTTATTTAATCTGGAACACTTATATTTAAAGGAAATTAAAACATAGCTGATGTTTTCTCTGCTCGAGACTAAACATGCTGGTCTAAATTTTACATCTCTCACGAAAACAGAGTCTGCAAAGCAACCAACTGCTACTTTAGTATTAACAAGGGGATATTTAGCCCATTCAAGAGTAAAGACCAAATATGCTTCTGTGTTCTGTTTCAGCAACAGCATTTGCCTTCTAACAGTGAATTTACTAATTATCTCTCTTCCTTATTGCCTGGTTTAAGCATTTGTTTGATACTTCATGACTTAGTCAAGCTTTCCTTTCTCAGACTTTTTTTTTCCCCCAGAATAACCTCTAAGCCCTGCTTAAAGTTATTGAAACAATGACAAAAACCATTTTGAAGGTGGCATTGTGTAGCCATTGAGTGTTCTGTGGTTCTTGGGAACTCTGCTTTCTTCGTGGGTGATTTTAACTAGGAAACTTGGAAGTGAGAGAAGGATTGTGAATACTACAGTGGATCTGGCAGGAAGTGCAATTAATATCCTAGAGATTTCTGTTAGGAGAAGGGAAAAGTAACATTTATTGAGCACCTGCTGTGTGCCAGAAACTGGGCCCGCCTCTGTTTGTTAATTTCATCCATAAGACTACCCTGTGGTGGAAACCGCGTTGGCTTTGGTTAACAGATAAGAAACTGAATCACAGCAGTCAGATGGCTTAGCTAATATCTCAGGAGTGATAAACCATAGAACCAAGAGGCCAATTCAGATCTTTGTGCTTCTATCACTTTTCCTTTGGGGAATTCCTGGAGAAGCTGAGTATTCAGCTCGGTTTTATGGAGAGCTCACTGATACGCATAGGAGCCGAAATTGTCTTCATGGAAGACACCATGAAGACACCTGATCACCTTCTGGGGTTGGCGGGGAGGAAGAGGACGGGTCTGTGAACAGCTTTCATCATAGGAAGTTGGCCAGCGTTGGAACAGAAGTGAACACAGAGTGCTCCAAGAAAAGGGAGGACCGGGCGGCTATGGCTCCTGGCTTTGTTCATCCCAATCCTTAGAGTGATCTTCAGTTGCCCTGTGAATGAAATGCTGGTGGAAGGTGGAGGCCCTAATAGGATCTTTCCTACTATGACTGCCCTCTCTACCCTGAAGAGGCAACAAGTGTTCAGTCCAGCCTGAAGGGAAGACAGCCAGAGGCCTGGAAATGTTTCTTAGAAATTGCTTATTCTTCCCAGATGGGTCCTGGAATTTTCATAACTGATCATGTTTTCCTCTGCACATTGATGGCCAGAAAGCTGAGAGTTAACATATAGCCTAGATTTCCTGGCCTATGTTGACTTTGTTACTTGTACTTGTTCCTTTGATTTATTCCGTAAATGCTCAATTTTATGCCTTTCTTTTCTTCTTGCTTCACTTTCTTAAGATTTTTCATTTATTATATATTTATATAATCTGCATGCTATTTGTGAGATAAAGAGGATATAAATAAATAAAAGTTAAATGCTAGCAGTTGAATGTATTGTTGTTGATTCCCTTAAACAGAAGACTGTCTCACTTTACCTTGATTCACCTTTTAAAGGTAACTAAAATATTGTGACTTTGGGGGTATATTGGAAAAGAATGAATGGCTCTCTACTATTTAGGATATGATATGAAAAAAATTTTTAATTATTCAGCGATAAAAATATAGGACAACAAATATTATAATAGAGTTTTTCAAACACCACCAATTAGTTGGACGTGAAATCAATTTAGTTGGTTGCCATAACATTAAAAATTAGAATATAATAGAGTAGGCCAGAGTACATCACCCATGTTGTTTCTGAAAAACTTGGGTCATACACACACACGTATATAACACAAGTATTTTGTGCTGGTTTTATACCCTAGGCTGTGGCCCAAAAGCCACTGAGTCACAAACAGCTCTGCCTTTGATAAACCGTGTTCGTTTGTGCTCCCTGATGACTGTGCTGTCTTCTGTCTTCATTGACAGGAGACCTCAATGTATTGGTGATTGCTAAGGATGGACTTCTCAGACCAGAGAACATAAACATCACTAGGAGCATCTTTTTAAAATGGAGATTTCTCAGATCCCAACCTCAGAGACTCATAATGGGTGGGCCTTAAATATGGCCTAGGATTTTACACTGTAAGGGCCCTCTGGAATTCTGATGCAGGTACTCAGGGACCATTAGGAAGAACACTGCTCTGGGACCACTTTTCTGAAGACTTGGGGCCCCAGTGTCCCAGGCACTGTGTACCATGAACAGAGGTCACATGCTAAGTTTCATTTAGGAGGGTGTTGATGTACGGTCAGTTGTTAGAATAATTTAAAAATTCATATATTTTTATACTTTTATTCTAACTAACATTAATATCTACTCAGAAAATTCAAACTACTCAGATCAATGGGAAAATTATTATTTTATTGGGCATGCTAGTTATTTTCTGAGAAATCTTGTTTGGCCTGAGGAGATCCTTAACATTGAATTTAAAGGGACTGCCACCTAAACCTGTTATCAGTTCTTCATTGGCCAGTAGCAAGGATTCTTCCTTTATTAAAAGTTTAAGGAATGAGAAAGCTCATTTTTTGTTCGTAAATAAAATGTCATCACTCTTCCTCCTGCAGCTGTCTCTGAGCATAGCACATGCGTGTGACACAGAGCTTGACGCACATAGGGCAGGAGATGGACCTTGAATCCTGGGTCCACAGGGATAAATCTGAGCCACCTTCAGTTTGTGGTTAGGTCCATCTAGTTTTTTGCAAGTATTCCTAAAAATAGAGTCCATTTCCCATTTTGAAGTAATGTATTTAGCATCATCTTGGTTTTCTTACAGCCCAGTGAGTTGTTAGGCAATATTTGCGTTACCATGGTAACCAGTGACTAATTTTTGAAACTTGTGCATATTCTTAGTTACTGACTTTCCCTTGTATATGAGGTGGTTCCCCCTCCCACTGGCAGAGATAAACTATCACCTGTAATTTTAAAGAAGAAAAATTCTCCAGCTCTGGCAGGACAAGCTAACATATTCTTTAACTGACGGCTGTTGACAGTCTTCTAAGATCCTCAGGAAGACACCTCCCCTGTTTTTCTCATGTTATCCAAGCCCATTTTCTGAAATTGTCTTCATTTGCTTATTGGGCCATTAACTTTTGTTTTTCAGCAAAAGGGGAAAAAAATGTCATGTTGTTCAGCAGAAGCATAGCATGCAAATGCTTAGAGAACATTAAGATTCAGCTATTTACAAGTTCAGATTCTGCCCCAGAAACTTTCATATTTCAGAGTGATGGCTCAGAAACAAAAAGAGAGAATACAAAATGAAAAGTGAATTGTGTGTTTTTCAGCTTTATTGAGGTATACTTGGACAAATAAAATTGTGATATATTTAAGCATATGTCATGGTGGTTTTGATATACATTATGAAATGATGTTTATCTAGTTCATAACACAGGCATCACCTCTAATTTTCCATTTGGTGAGAACATTTAAGTTCTAGTCTCTCGCCCTGTGCTGTGCTTAATCTCTCAGTCATGTCCAACTCTGCGATCTAATGGACTGTAGCCTACCAGGTTCCTCTGTTCATGGGGATTTTCCAGGCAAGAATACTGGAGTGGGTTGCCATGCCCTCCTCCAGGGGATCTTCCTAACCCAGGGATTGAACCTGGGTCTCCCACACTGAAGGCAGGCTCTTTATTGTTTGAGCCACCAGGAATATAACCAAGAATACTGGAGTGGGCAACCTGTCACTTCCTGACCCAGGAATTGAATCGGGGTCTCCTGCATTGCTGGCGGATTCTTTACCAGCTGATCTACCAGGGAAGTCCTCTAATCTCTTAGCACATTTCTATGCAATACAGTGTTATCAGCTAAGTCATCATATTTTACATTACATCCTGAGACCTTAGTCATCTTATAAGCTGAAGTTTTGTACCATTTTACCACCCTGTTTCTATTTCTACCAACCCTTCAGCTCCTGGTGACCACTTTTTCTACTCTCTGTTTCTCTGCTTCAATGAGTTTGACTTTTTCTTTTTTAAAAAAATTCCATGGATAAGGGATTCCATGCAGTATTTGTCTTTCTCTGTCTGACTTCTTTCCCTTAGCATGATGCCATGAAGGTACATCCATGTTGATACAAATGGCCAGATTGCCTTCTTTCTTATGGCTAAATAATATTCTGTTGTATATTTCTACCACATCTTTATTCATTCATCCATTGACATCTCTTAGGTTGTTTCCGTATCCTGACTATTGTGAGTAATGTTTCAATGGATGTGGGAATGCAAATATCTCTTCAATATCGTGTTTTCATTTCCTTTGGATGTATACCCAGAAATGGGACTGTTGGATCCTGTTTTAATTCTGGTTTTGTTTTTTTGTTTTTTTTTTGAGGAACCTTCATGTTTTCCCTAGTACCTACACCAATTTACATTCCCACCAACAGTGTATGGGGGTTCCCTTTTTTTCACAGCCTCAACAATACGTATCTCTTTCTATGTTTTGTTTTTGATAGTAGCTATTCCAACAGGTGTGAGGCAATTTCTCATTGTGGTTTTAATTTGCATTTCCTTAATGATGAGTGATACTGATTAGTCATATACTTGTTGACTAATTGTCTTTTTTCGAAAAATGTCTATTCACTTTCTCTGCCCATTTTTTAAAAATTGGAGTGTTTTCTGTTTTTGTTTTTGCTATGGAGTTGTGTGAACTCGTTATTTAATTTGGATATTAGCCCCTTATTGGATATATGATTTGCAAATACTTTTCTCTGTTTCGTAGGTTGCCTTTTCATTTTGTCAATCTACCTATATCACCTCTTGGAAATCCTGGAGTTCCTACCACCTGGGCCCTAGTTTGTTTATGTTGCCCCCTTTTTTTTTGCTGACACTAGGCCATTGATCCTGATGGTATTAATAATTGCCTCAGGACAATAAATATAGGCTGTTACAACCTGTGAGCTTTAGTCTGTGTGCATGCTCAAATGCTCAGTCCTGTCCAACTCTGCAACTCCATGGACAATAACCCACCAGGCTTCTCTGTCCATGGGCTTCTTCAGGCAAGAATACTGGAGTGAGTTGCCATTTTCTCCTCTAGGGGATCTTCCTGAACCAGGGATAGAACTCACATCTCCTGCATTGGCAGGTGGATTCCTTACCACTGAGCCACCCTATTATGATCTCCTTATTCCTTAAGAAGATGGCATGGAGGAAGTTATAACAGATAGTCTTCTACTCAGTAGAGATTAGCAAATACATTTTCATTTGCCTTTGATCTGGACTGTCTAAGGTAGTATCATTGCATTAATACCATATTTTTTAAGGAAACAGGAAAATTGCCTTATTATCCTTAACCCTAAGCATGCAGACAGGTAGGTTCCCTGAAAGCTCGGGGCATGGTAGAAGACACCTTTAGGAGATCATGTACTTGTGGACCCTTGAAGTTTTCTCACAATTTCACAATGGTATTTGGTCCCCATGTGCTAAGACCTACCTCAGAATGTGTGAAGTATAGTGATATACCCTGGCAGTATCTTATTTCCAGAAGTTCTCATTTTGTAAAAATAGAGATGGCCATGCCTCATCCAGACTCCTCTTTGAAACTGGCCCCAGAAACCTTTGGGAAGGAAGTGGCATCTTTGAAGGACACCCCTTTTTAGTGCCACTCCTACCCCTTAGATGCTGTGGATTCTCAGACAGGCCTTGAGCTTCCCAGAATCCCTGGGCAGACAGGGATTGTGTATCCCTGGTATTTGTGTGTCTGCCTTGGGTCAAGAGACCACTTGATTATTATGTGGAATTCAGTCTGACTATTGTGAACTATCGAGCTTTGGGCACTATAAATAGTTTAGTGAGATGAGTCCTTTTCATTCTCTGTATCCATGGATCTCAGGGTTAGTGGGGGAGAAAACATTGAAGTGAGCATAGGTTTTGAGAAAGAAGAGGAAGGAATCAAGTTATTATAGAAGAGAGAAGGGATCCAAAAAGGTCCTGGAGCGGGCTAACCATGTCTGATAAGAGATTAGAGAGGCTAATGGAAAAGTACTCATTCAAAGACAGACATCTGCTTGTGTGTTTTAAGCCCTTTGGCAGGTGAGCTGGGGAGTTAGTTGGGGGATGGTAACAACTGTCGGAACATGTATTGGATCCTTGCTTTGTGGCAGGCGCTAGGCTTAGCGCTTCACATGGGCTCTTTGTTGTACTTGAGTCTTCACAGGAAACTTGTGAACTGGGTTTATTGGTGCCTGCTCCATTCTACAGAGGGCACAACTGAGGCCCAGGGGACATCAGTAACAGATCAGGGATGGGCTCAGGTCTGACTGAAGAGCCAGTGTCCCACGCTTTGGGGCCATGCCGTGGGACAGGCAGGAATCTCGGCAGTTCTCAACATGCTGTGCCGCAGATGGAAGTCACACCGGTTCTTGGTGCTGGAGATGGAAATCCATCTTTCCATCCTCTCGTCTCCCTCCCTAGCTTCCTCTGCTGACAGTCCTCACTCTGCCTCTCGGTCCTCCAACAAGCATTTGAGCCTATTTATATCCATGACCTAATAACCCAATTGCATCGGCATTGCTGAACAAAGTAATCTGCCTTAGAAATTCCCCAGAGATACACACATTACCAACAGAATGTCTTTCCCCTTTGGGACAAGTTTGGTGAGCCCAAGGGAGCTGGTTCCATCCCTGTGTGGGCAGGTTGGCTTTGTACAGAGACAGCGGGTGGTGCTTCTCAGCTAGGCTGGTTGACACTTCACACAAGTGCATGAGTCCCTATTGGTCACTAAACAGATTGAGAACGGGTGTCATGTGACTGGCTTAAGAACACTGTTGTGTAGACAATTCAAAGCATTAGACATCTCTTGTGAACTTGGTTCATCTTTCAAAACTGTCTACAATATTGTGGAGTTTATGATATTATTGGGAAAGAATTGGGGAATTTTCTTCTATATAAGTATAATGTGAAAAGTATGAAATTGTTTTTAAATGATAAAATTACAGGTGATAGAGGTAACAGTAGGGTTTTCAAATCTCTGGTCACCACTTGTTAGTGGGTGTTAAATCAATTTAGCAGGTTGAAGGAGCATTAAAATGGACGATAATAGGATAGAAAAGATCAGGGTGCATTACATGTGTTGTTTTGTGTGCTTCATATGTAATATATATTTAGTCTTATTTTTTATCCTGGGGTCAAAAATGTTTGAAAGTCACTGAAAATATTTACAAGGTGGGGGGATTCACTCGAGAGAATAAATACAAGTGCTGCATATTAAGTAGTTTAAGGAAGTTTCGTGTTTGGAACGTTTTCTTTGTTGAAGAGTGGAATATACACACACAAACACACACCCACACACTGACTGCCATTGCCACCCAAGAAAACACAAAGCAAACTCAGGCATGTCTTTTCCTGGGAAGCTGCCCCTCCACTGGCTCCTAGGAGGCCATATGTCCCTTCTCTATTGCCCCCAACAGCTAAGGAACTGGAAGTTGATGCCTTTCCCTAGCTGAGCCCTGCCCCCTTATATTCTCTCCTGGAAATCTGAACTTGAGAGGTGAGTTGGGCTATGGTGTTTGCTAGAACAGAAAGGACAAGTGGAGTCAAAACTACTGTGGTGTCAAGGCGAATGCATCTTCCTACAAGGTGAACACCGAGCTGCAGAAAGGATTGAGACTTGAGATAGGTGGGGCTGAAGGCCTGTGAGGAAGCCAGAGGAGGGGGAGAGGGAGAGACTTCCAATCCTACTTCCTCTCTGTTCTGTTTCCTGTCGTTGCATCCCTGTGAGAGGATCTGCTGTGGCATTTCAGTTCTGCCCCTGAAGCCACTGTATGCAGATCTCAGTTACTCTTGTTGAAAGAATTTTCACTGGGACAGGCATTTTAATTTGAACAAACCAGAGCACGGGAATGTTGTAAATTTCCTAACCCAGCCACACATCCGTACGAGACATCCCCTTTTCTGCTGCCTAGGGTGAAAGATTCTGGACTTGATCAATAGAAGCCACTGTGGCTGCCTCAGCAAGTTGTCCCTCAGCCAGGCGTGACCAGCATGGGTTGCGACCTGCTGATCTGGGGAAGCGCCTCCAGGACTGGCACTCAGCAGGCAGGGACGGGCAAAGAAAGATCCGGGACTGGCACTCAGCAGGCAGGGACGGGCAGAGACAGATGTTCCTGCGTTTCAGCTTGCCCTGGCCTTTCAGCTCTTCTGAGGCTTCTGACTCCCGATATTTCTCTCTTGCTGCCCCTTTGCCCCATCTCCTGCCTTTCTCACACTCTGCTGCCTGTCTCCTTTTGATCCTCACTCTACATTCACATGTGCCTTGCTGCTGAATTCTTTTTTTGATTTGTAACTGAACCTGACTTCTGGTATGGATGCTCCTTGCCCTACTGGCTGCTTGTATGCCTGTCACCAGTCTTTAGAAATTACTGGACTCTTCTAGAGACTTCTTGTCCCGGATCTACCAACTCATAATCCAAGGCTGTCAAGGGAAAAGAGCCATGCATGCATGCATTTGAGAAAAGTAACTTGTACTGACCTCCTGTATGTGCCAGGCACTGTCCTAAGCTTGAGATTTTTTTAGCATCTTAACTGAGATACAACTCACATACATAAGGACTACCATTTAAGTGTGCAGTGGTTTCTAGTATATATACAAAGTTGTACAGCCCTTTGTCATTTCTATTCACATCATTTTTAAGTTCCAATCTAGCAACTCTCAATATAAATATAGATCATGGCCTCGGATCTAGAGATGCAGATCCAATAGATCAAGTCTGGGATTCAAATATTTTTAACAAGTCCAAATAGTACCACCAGTGCCACATTTGAACATTACTCATTAGAAGTGTGAGCAGCCTCTGGACCTTTCTCTTTATTCCTGCAAGCAATGTCTCGGCTGAAGAAAAATGCATGACCTAAAAGTTATCAATTATGTTTTATTCAGGGGCTTTACTGAGGACAGGACACAGCTTCTCAGATAGATTTTATCCAAAGAGATAGAGGAGGAACTAGAATATGTGGGAGTTTTTGCTGAAAAACAACAGCAAACATTTAGTCAAACATCAAAGATTCCTGCTACTCATAGAAAACCAGGCATCTCAAGTTAATGATTTTAGTGCTTTCTATGTTTGGGCAGATGCAGAGTCTGGACTCATTGCAATTATTCCTTAGATATGCATCTTAAGTATCTAAGGTCAGTATCCTGTTTTTTTTCTCTATCCGAAATTGCCCTCAGGGCACACCATGGAAACTGGCTACTGTGGCTGATGACTTTATTGGGGGCAACATTTGTTGTTTACCAGAATGGCAGGCAGTGTTTTTGGCTGCAGAAAACCCATATTATGAATTCTTACCAGCTTGTAGTCCTGTGTGCTCCCTAATAATGGAGACAGCGTTCTGCTTGACTTTCACTGTTGCTGAGAGGGAATGAAGTCCAGCCTCCTTCCTTAACCTGGCTGTCAAGCTGTGTCACAGTCTAGCCCCAATCAGCACATTCAATTTGCTGTCTTTTTCTCGTTCTCTTTGCTTTAGCCAGATTGCCTTGATGTTCTCCAAATAAACTTTGCTCTGACTCCCCTGGTAGCTGTACTCACCTGCAGTTCAGTCCTCCCCAACCTCCTCCACTCCCTCCTAT
Organism: Neotragus pygmaeus; assembly: GCA_006410875.1. Taxonomy (NCBI): domain Eukaryota; kingdom Metazoa; phylum Chordata; class Mammalia; order Artiodactyla; family Bovidae; genus Neotragus; species Neotragus pygmaeus. The sequence goes on along the minus strand of SJYV01034604.1, from coordinate 85,976 downwards.
TCTGTTTCAGATACTAGATTAGATGCTGTGTATAAAGAGATGAAATGGCAGACTCCTTGCTTCTGGGGGAGGTGAGTCTTAACAAGGAATACACATGGGAAATAATGCCATTCAAATAACTGCCATTTCAGAACAGTCAACCCTTCTGTCCCTACCAATCCTAAATTATCTGAGCTGGAAGAGACCTTGGGTGCTTGCCTGCAATAATCTTCACCCCAGTGTTGGAGATTAGTGTCTTCATTCAGTCCTTAGCCTAAATACCTTCCCTTGTCTCTGTTGTTGTAGGAATGATTGTCTCTTTTCATTTGTTAGCTAAGCAGGGTCTGCATCTCTTTACTGTTGCCTTAAAGTGTGACTTAACTATTTGTGGGGTTTTACCGCTCCCCCCACCACCAAGTTGCAAGTACTTTACAATCAAAACCGTCATTTTTCACCTCAGGGGCCCTGTACAGTGTCTCATATGGTTCCTTGAACATATTCTGTAGGTGTTCGAAGATTGCTTGTGGATTTTATGTGATGCAGTTTTTTGTGTGTGTAAGATAAAAGGTACAATTAGTTGCTTAATAAATTATGTATGATATTGGTTAATTCAATTACCAAAATATGCACATACACTTTCAGATTATTCACAGTGGAGGAATCCTAGAGTGAATAAATGAATCTTAATGCTCCTCTTAAGAGTCTTAAATCAGTGTTACAAAGTTGGCTTTCAGTACTCCACGACTGATTAGTTTTCTTTCCCAAAATAAGTATGTACGTACATACATACACACATAATATTTATACTGTGCTGGATGTCGACTAAAATTTTTAAAGATTCATGAGATTTCACAAGATGATACTTAAACCCCGTCCTATGGATTTTAGTACTTCTTCTTTAGAATCAGTGACCTGTTTTTGAGAACTCACAGCAATAGCCATGGGAAGGGAAAAATAAGAGACCGTCTGGTATCTCATGTTATACAAATAATTCATCATTAGGCAGATGATCAAACAGTAATACAGTTTCAAAGTCAGTATGATCATGTATTTTTGTTGTAGCAAACAACAACCTCTAAGAACCAAACTGTAGTTGTGACACAAAATTTACCCCAAATTTTGTGATTTATTTTGTTGTTCAATTCTGAGAGACTGAGTTTTACTTTATTTCACCCTAGGGGATCCATTAATATTCTTGTGGCTCACCTATCTTTGGTTCTTTATCAGGCAGTTAACTCTGTTTGAAGCAGAGATCACAAGAAGAGCAGAGAGAATTCTAGGCTTAAATACATGCTTTAGCGTTTCCATGAAGGAAAACAGGGGCAGTAACTTTGAAACCTTGTCAGCATTTTCTGTCCACCCCACACACTCTTTTTCATTAAATGAAGGCGAAACAGGATAGTCACAGTCCACTGTGGTGACATATTTTCCAATAACTAAGGAACACGTGAATGCAGCCGTTGTAGTTGGAATTATATGTTCATATGGTGAAAACAGGGCTTCCTTGCTGGCTCAGTGGTAAAGAATTGGCCTGAAATGCAGGAGACACAGGAGATGCAGTTTTCGATCGTTAGGTCAGGAAAATTCCCTGGAGAAGGAAAAGGCAATCCACTCCAGTATTCTTTTCAGGAAAATCCCGTGGACAGAGGAGCCTGGGTTATAACCCATGGGGTCACAAAGTCAGACATGACTGAAGTGACTAAGCCCATAGCACACATGGCTAAAGCAAGTCACTAAGAACAGAAGCTGTAGCGAGAGTCTTGACCAATAGGAAAAGCACTGTGGAATTTATCATATTGTGTTTGCTGTGCCTTAGACCTTTCAGCTTGGGTAACAAAACTGCCATAGACTGAGTGTCTTAAAAACAACAGTTGTAGAAGCCAGGAGTTCAAGATGAAGGCGCTGGTAGATTCAGCATCTGGTGAGGGACTGCTCCCTGGTTCATAAGTGGCCGTCTTGTCATTGGGCCCTCCTAAGACAGAATGGGAGAGACAGCTTTCATCAGGGCGCTAATCCCATTCACGGGGGTTCTGCTCTTATGACCTAATCGCCTCCCAAAGGTCACACCTCCTAATACTATCACATCAAGCATTAGGGTTTAACATATGACTTTTAGGGTGACACAGTCTATAGTACATGCCACATGTGAACCCATAAAATTTTATTATCATCCCTTGGACCTTACATTTTGAGTTTCTCTGTGTCAGGAACCAAAAGATTATGAATATTATTAACATTTACTTTAAGGACATATTGGATCTTTCCTAGTTCAATTGTCGAAGACAAAAGGGCAGGATGATAGCCACGTGCTACTTGGGTATTTGGTTCCTGGCGTGTTGTTGGGACAGAATGATAGGTGCTACTCTTGGGTTCCCTCAGACCTTTCTCACTCAGTTCATCAAGCCCAACTTGTGAAAATGGAAATATGCACACACATTGGTACGTATGCATACAAGCATCAGACAGTTCTGAATTTCCCCAGGAGCTATCCAGCCCTGGCATTGGGCTTCAGCCAACCAGTCACCCTCCCTCTCCTGGTATCTTTGCTCTTAGTGACTCAAACTAAACTGGCATCAGACTTTCTGAAGTCTCTGAAAACATTTGTGGGGTGTTTTTTTAGAGTTTTCTAATTAAGAGTTTAGGCACTGGGCAGGAGCTATCATTTTAAATCATTTGGTGCTTTTCATCCAGAGAAGACTTGGAAGAGTATGTACTTATTTCAGTATGAAGAAAAAAAAAACAGTCTCAGTTGAGTCATATAAATGAGAGGGAGCAAGAGAGGGAGGGTACCAACTGCCACCAGCATTACTCAGATGTCAGTGGGTTTTATGACATGTTATTTAATGTTTACCACTGACTGTTGGATAGAGACTATAACAAGATGATTACACAGGCAGCTAACTTCTTTGCTTAGGCTCCCTAGCTTGTGTTTGGTAAGATACGGCTACTTCTAGAATTGCAGGCAAAAATAAATGCCAGAGGTCATGATAATTCCATGTTCTCCAGTTCAGCTATTAAACCAGTGAAGATTGACTCAAGTACTGAAACATTTAACTGTAATGTTCAGATACAGAACGAGTGACACATGAGTTTCCCGCAAAGGCAGGCACTTATTACCAAAAATGACCCAGAATACTCTTGTAAACAAAACAAAAAACAGTAAAAAGCAAAAACCTGTATCAGTAGAGGAGATTCTGAGAATGGCTTTGTGACATATTATATTTCAAAGCCAGAAACCTAATTGCAAATTTCCTGACCACAATCCCATTCATGTTTTTTAACTCTAAGAATGAGGTTTAGTTCTGAATAGCTATTGGACTATATTTCTCAAAGTTTTAAGATAACACAACATTCTGTGTGCCAAAGGTAACATAAAAAAGTCATGAAACAATTGTCATGATGCTGTTAATTTTATTATTTTTTATTATTTTCTGTTTTGTTTTATATTTTAAAAATGTTTGCTAGGCCCCGTCAGGATGCCTTCAAGACTGTCACTGACTGTGACCCATAGTGTGAAAAGCATTTCGTTACACTCTTTGCTGTACAAGGTCACAGACAAAGTTAGATATCCTCACCTTTGCTATCACAGTATCTAGAACAATGCTTAAAATTTTAATTAGTGAAAGAATGAATGCCGACAGCAATAGTGTATCAGTGACTTAAAGGCAAACTTGAGGAGCAGGCATGACCGAAAGAAGAGAAATAAAACGAAGATTAAAAGTTTGGTAGAAAGATTGGGAAGAAGGCAGAGGAAGGAGATCTGGCTGCAAGCCCAGAAAGGTGATATGTCTTCAGTGTTTTCTGGATATGGCCCTTTGTGACATTTGGGGTTTTAGGATGCCCACTTTCTACTGTAATCAGAGTTAAGTTGCAGTAATAACTATTGCAAGATCATTTCTTTTTTATCGCCATAGTTCCAAATCATTTTTGCATTAAAAATACCCCATGTTTAGTAACATAAAACAAAATCTTATCATCAGCAGAGACGATTAGTTATACTTACTGGGTCAGCCATTTGGACATGGCAAAGCAAGGATAACCTGTCTGTGATGATGTCTGGAGTCCCATCTGGGAAGACACAAATACCTGGGGGCTGGAATCATTTGGAAGCGTCTTCACATGTATGTCTGACTCCTGGGCTAGGATGACTCAAAGGCTGAGTTCCAGTGGGACTGTACACTGGAGTGCCTTCCTGTGGTCCTTCCATGAGGCTTGGGTTTCCTCACAGCATGGTGGCAATATTCCTAGGAGTTCCCTGGAAGGGTACTTCCTGAGAACCAATATTCCAGGAGAATAGAGCAGATGTTTGACGCTTTATGACCTAGACTGGTAAGTTCTGTTGAAACTTCTGCTCTAGTCTGTTGCTGAAAACAGTTCTAGGCCTGCCCAGATTCAAAGGGAGAAGATATGGGCCCCTCCACTCTATGGAAAGGATGGCAAACAACTTTGGGGCTTTTTAATTAAACCACCACATGCCACATCACTTTACCTTTCTCCTTCAGGGAAAAGCTATTAGCGAAGTTACTATTTTCCAGAAGTTATCCAAAAACTAAACTCGATCTTTTACTTTTGCTAGATTTTAATGTTTTAAGCTAAGAGGAAGAAGACAAGATAGTTAAAATAAGAAAAATTGAAGAAAGTTTACATTATTAAAGCATAGAATATCAATGATGTGATTTTTCACATTGACAAAGGGTACAGGTGGAGGAATGATTTATTGCTTCTTTTTCTTAAGGGTGGCAGGAGGAAGATGGGTAAGTTGAGCAAGTGTTCAGAGGAAATTAGAATCTTGGATATTTACACCTTCTTTTGAGTATAATTTTTGGGGAATGGGTTCACTTCCTTTACCATGTCTGAAGACTGTAGTTTAAAAATAAGTGTTTTGTTATCATCAGCGGCACCTGTAACCCAGTCACTACTCTTCATTTTTCAAAGACAGTCTTGTGCTTGGTACTGTGACTAAAGAGAAAGCTGAAAAATACCAGGTGTGTTAATTGCAGTCCTATCCAGGTTCTGGGCTGGTGTCAGACGAGTTAACCTTGGTTATCAAGTACATTCTTCTCACTCTTACAGGGGAAAATTACAAAAAATAAAAAAAAGCTTTAAAAATGATTCATTGTGATCTTATTTAAGTTTTTCCATTTCATTTAGAGATGAATAGGAAGGGAGGGTTCCTCCTTTATTTTTATTGTTTTGATGTATTTCTTCTCTTTTCTCATTCTTTCTCTGTTCCCAATGTTTATTTTTAATTCTCCTTTGGCCCCTTTTCTTCCTACTGATTCATTTCACTCCATCTTTCCTCATTACCATCTCCTTTTTTAGAATATTAACTATCTTTTT
>SJYV01034604.1:61263-80506 GCA_006410875.1 Neotragus pygmaeus | reverse complement strand
GCCCCTTTTCTTCCTACTGATTCATTTCACTCCATCTTTCCTCATTACCATCTCCTTTTTTAGAATATTAACTATCTTTTTTAAAAATTGCTCTTCCTAGTCTCTCTTCATCAACTTTTCTTTCTCTCCCTCTCTTTTGAAACTTCAGACTTGCAAGCACTGTAGTTAGATACAGTGTTTAGAGTTTAGATATAAAAAATAGTGAGGTGCCACTTTACTAATTTAATGAAACTTACATAAAACTTTCCTTTTTTTGGTATCTTCTACTTCTAAGCAAACAGATGTGAAATTTTCAATTTCATTAAAAAATTTATGCACACAGATAAACACATCAGAGACATATTAGAAGTAAAAAAGAAGAGTAAAAGTTGCTTTAATTATCAGAATTATCAGTATTCAGAGACAATCACTGACATTTTAATGTAAACACTTCAGATATATTTGAGTGTGCATAATTTGCTTTGCAGAATGGGATTATCGCATATACATTCTTCTCATAACTTGCATTTTAACTTAATGTATAATATTCATCTTGACACGTTAATACACTCTACCTACTTCACTATGTTATGACAACTGAATGAGATAATGCTGGTAAAACACTATGCCAGGCGCTTTGCCCATGGTCATCTCTCAGTGAGTTGTATTTCCTATTTATTTGTCAAACTTTCTTAATGGCCGAGAAGTATCCAACTCAGTTTTTAAATTAGTTCCTTTTGTTTGTATTTTAAGTTTTTTGTTTTTTGTTTCTTTCTTCCCCTCTCTCTTTTTTAAGATGCTAAAGCGTCCATTCCTTAAACTAAGTCTTTTAGTAATTCTTTAACTATTTCCTTATAAACTATCAATAGAACTTGAATGAAGAATCAAACTGGATTATCCTGACTTATACAGCCACTGCTTATTGATGAACCCCTGTGTGTCAGGCACGTTCTTGTGTNCCATTCCTTAAACTAAGTCTTTTAGTAATTCTTTAACTATTTCCTTATAAACTATCAATAGAACTTGAATGAAGAATCAAACTGGATTATCCTGACTTATACAGCCACTGCTTATTGATGAACCCCTGTGTGTCAGGCACGTTCTTGTGTGATTTCATTCAAGCATTAAAGGTTCACAGGGATCTTGGGGAGGCTTAGAGTTTTAGGTCACACAACTTTGAGTGTCATCTTTGGAATTGAACTTGATATCTTCTGTATTATTGTGAAGAAGATTCCATTTCAGAGGATTTTAGAGATGGCTTAGGAATTGCATACATATTTGAATTATCTGGCCTTTTAAACTGTTGCTTTGAAATATTTCAACATGAATAAAAAAGATCAACATAAACTCTAATAATAGCCTCATTATTCTTAACTAAACCTCTCAGGTTAACTTGCCTTTAGGCAAACCTCAATAGGAAACATTTCGTTGCCTTCATCCCTGTGCATATATTTACACTTCTTACAAATGTGTCATTGACTGGAAAGATTGGACTGTTTTGTTTTAAATCAAGCATGAACCCGCCCACTCAAGTAAAATCATCCCAGCAGATTTACTGCCGCAGAACCTGAGTGCCTGGTTCATGTACGATCAGGGATAGTTCAGGCTTCATGGCTTGGGTACGCGTCGAGTGTCCAGTAACAGGAGGAGACCTAATTTTATTCCTTTCAGTAAGTTTTGGGTGCCTTTTGCTTGACTTCTAGTGTTTATTATGAGGAATGAGAGTTGAGGTTATTTATGCAGGTTTGAGTATGCTGAAGCCTTTGATCGATGCAAAGAAATAGAGGAAAACAACAGAATGGGAAAGACTAGAGATCGCTTCAAGAAAATTAGAGATACNTAGTTCCTCTTCACTTTCTGCCATAAGGGTGATGTCATCTGCATATCTGAGGTTATTGATATTTCTCCCCAAAAAAGCCCTAAACTTTTTTGGCTATTGTTTTCTTTGCTGCTAGTGAAAATAATGATCTGTAATCACCCTTGTAGTGATAGCATCAAATAGACTAATTGTCTCAATGAATAAGTATATTGACGACTCAATGAATAAGTTGATCTATGTTATGCTATTATAATTGATCTTATATCTAATAAATACAAGAAATACTAAATATAAGGGTAAAAAACTTTTGCTGTGTGAATTTTCATGGAATGTGAGAACACAGAAGGTGGTGAATAGGAAAAATTAGAACTTATTTTTCCCTCAAGACGTACCTGAATGATGGAGAGTAGAAATACATAAAGTAGAGTCCAATTTACAAAAATTCACCAAGCTTCAATACCTGAAAGAAGAGCAGTTTAAATCAGCTATAATAATACTTAAAAGGGGGTTAGAACCTGAAACTCTCCTAAAAACTTCTAAATCTTGCATCTTTCCCAGTCACAGTGGAATGTGTGTGTGTGTGTGTATATGTGTGTGTGTGTAGGTGTGTACGTGTGTTTATAAATTATCCAGATTGCTAAATCACTGCTCATATTCAGAGTACCAAGCAGAGCTTCAGAGAATTCTGAGCCCTCTGTAAAGTCATACAAGTACCAGGAAGTCCAGGAGTCAGAAGGTGCCTTGCACAAGAACACAAAATTTTAAATTGAAACACATGGGAATCACAGGGACTTTAACATTAATTGTTAGTAGGAGCTCACCTCATCTGTTGTCCTTCCCTTTTATAATTATTCAGCCTTTATTTAAGATGATATTGACCATATATATTCTGAGACTTTGAAAAGAAACGTAGTGGGTTTCTCATTATGAATAAAAACAGTCACGGAATAACAAGTCAAGTCCATAAATAATAAAGCCAAGACCCTCTCTATCTCTCCTTCAATATCCTCTCTATACAGATGATGGCAAATCTTTCCCTAAATACTAATATTTTTACAGAGAATTGAGTAGAGTTCCCTGTGCTGTACAATATTTTCTTATTATATATTTTGTATGTAGTAGTGCCTGTATGTCAATCCCATCTCCAAATTTACCCCTCTCTCCTCTTTTATGGCCCTCATAACCATAAGTTTGTTTTCTACATCAGTGACTTACTGTTTTTTAAATAGAGTCATTTATACTCTCTTTTAGATTCCATATATAAGCAATATCATAGGAGATGTCTCTTTTTCTATCTGAACTATTCACTCAGTGTGATGATATCTAAGTCCATCCGTCTTGCTGCAATGACATTAATTCATTCTTTTTGTGGCTGAGTGATATTCCATTGTGCATATGCACCACATCTTCGGGCTTCCCAGGTGGTATAGTGGTAAAGAATCCACCTGCCAATGTAGGATACACAGGACCCGTGGGTTCAATCCCTAGGTAGGCAAGATCCTCTGGAATGGGAAATGGCAACTCACTCCAGTATTCTTGCCTGGGAACTGCATGGAAAGAGGGGCCTGGCAGGCTACAGTCCATGGGGTAGCAAACAGACAGACACAAGTGAGAGAGTGAGCACACACACCAAATCTTTATTCTCTGTTGATGGACGTTTAGGTTGCTTCTATGTCCTGGATATTTTGAATAGTGCTGTGGTGAAATTTAAGGTGCATATATCTTTACAAAGTACGTGTTTCTTCTGATATATGCCCAGAAGGGGGATTGATGGATGATAGAATAGCTGCATTTTTAGTTTTTTAAGGATATTTGTACTGTTCTCCCAATTGGCTTTACCAATTTACATTCCTACTGAAAGCATAGGTGAGCTCTCTTTTCTCCATACCTTCTCAGGCATTCATTGTTTGTAGTTCTCACCAGTGTGAGGTGATGATTCCTTGTAACAAAGAAGAAATAAATAATTAAATAATTAGAAAAACTGACAATGAAACACAACTATACAAAATCTATGTTGTTATTCAGTCGCTAAGCGGTGTCCGAATCTTTGAAACACCATGGACTGCATGCAGCAAACCAGGTTTTCCTGTTCTTCACCATCTTCCAGAGTTTGCTCAAACTCATGTCCATTGAGTAGGTGATGCCATCCAATCATACCATCATTTGTCATCCCTTTCTCCCCTTGCCCTCAATCTTTCCCACCATCAGGGTGTTTTCCAGTGAGTCAGCTCTTTGTATCAGGTGGCCAAAGTATTGGAGATTCAGCTTTGGCATCATTCCTTCCAATGAATATTCAGGGTTGATTTACGTTAGGATTGACTGGTTTGATCTCCTTGCAGTCCAAGAGACTCTCAAGAGTCTTCTCCAGCACCACAATCCAAAATCATCAATTCTCCAACATTCAGTATCCTTTATAGTTCGACCCTCACATCTGTTCGTGACTGCTGGAAAAACCATCAGTTCAGTTCAGTCCTCAGTCGTGTCTGATTCTTTGTGATTCCATAAAGCGCAGCATACCAGGCCTCCCTGTCCATCACCAACTCCCAGAGTTTACCGAAACTCATGTCCACTGAGTCGGTGATGCCATCCAACCATCTCATCCTCTGTTGTCCCCTTCTCCTCCTGNCTATGGCAACTGTAGATAGCATATTAGAAAATAGAGACGTTACTTTGCTGACAAAGGTCTGTATATTCAAAACTATGGGTTTTGCAGTAGTCATGTATAGATGTGAGAGCTGAGCACCAAAGAATTGATGCTTTTGAACTGTAGTGGTGGAGAAGACTCTTGAGAGTCCCTTGGACAGGAAGGAGATCAAACCAGTAAATCCTAAAGGAAATCAGTCCTGAATATTCATTGGAAAGACTGATGCTGTAGCTGAAACTCCAGTACATGGCCACCTGATAGGAAGAATGGACTTAGTGGAAAAGACCTTGATGCTGGGAAAGATTGAAGGCAGTAAGAGAAGGGGACAACAGAGAATGAGCTGCTTGGATGGCATCACCAACTCAGTGGACTTGGATTTGAGCACGCTCTGGGAGATGGTGAAGGGTAGGGAAGCTGGCGTGCTGCATTTCATGGGGTCATAAAGAGTCGGACATGACTGAAAACAGCAATACAGATTTGGCAAAAATATGTCCTATTATTCCCTTTCTAGCCATCTTGAGAAACTACTGAGACTTCAAGGTGATATCTTAAAGGACATCATTTATAGCTATTACATAATACATATCTGGGTATGGTAGGCAGAATTGTAAGTTAAGGTGGCTCCCAAGATTCCCATCCCCTACTGTTGCATGCCCTGTGTAATTCTCTCTTCTTGAGTATGGTCTGGACCTGGGAATATGATAGTTTTTACTCCTGTGGTTACATCACACTGTATGTCAGATGATTTGCAGATGCAGTTAAGATCCTTAATCACTTGAATTTGGGTTGACTTTGGATTCATCAAAAGGGAGACTATCGTTGTGGACCTGACTTAATCAGACTGGCCCTTTGAAAAGGGTGAAGCATTAAAGAGATGCTCCCTTGCTGTCTTGAGAAGGTGTAAATTGCCAGGTTGCAGACAAGACTATAGGGTAAAGACCTGAGAGCCACCTCTCAGAGCTGAACGTGGTCCCTGGGCAACAGCTGTTGAGGAAATAGGGAGAAGCAGGATCTTCTTCAAACAACCAAAGAAACCAAAGAGGCAGCAACTGGAATAAACTTGGAAATGGTCTCTGTTCAGTTCAGTTCAGTTCAGTTGCTCAGTCGTGTCTGACTCTTCGCGACCCCATGAATCGCAGCACGCCANAGAGGACCTCCACCCCCACGAGTGTGCCAGGACCCTCCTCTGCAGTGACCACAGAGGGGGTCTCCACCCCAACGAGTGTGACTGGACCCTCCTCCATGGCAACTACCAAGAGGACCTCCACCCCCACGAGTGTGACAGGACCTTCCTCCACAGTGACCACAGAGGGGGTCTCCACCCCTACGCGTGTGACTGGACCCTCCTCCGCAGTGACCACAGAGGGGGTCTCCACCCCCACAAGTGTGACTGGACCCTCCTCCGCAGTGACCACAGAGGGGGTCTCCATCTCTAGTCCCTCTCCCTTTCTGGGGTCTTCACCCATGACCACCAAGCCAGATTTGTCCAGTATCTCAACCACAGGTCACGTGGTGACCTCCCCCTTATCGACTACTCCTGGGTCTCCACCCAGTACCCCCTCCTGGTCCTCAGAGACCTCTGGCAGCCTGATGCCCTCTGGTGTTCCCACAACCTCGCCTAGTCCCACCACACCCTGCCTTTGCCACGCCTTTGGGAAGTTCTTCCTACCAGGTAGGTGAAGTATCAACCCTCCTGCAGACCTCCTCCCTGGCATTTTGTTGCCTTGGTTGTGTCCTCATGCCCTTGGCCCCACCCTGGCTGACCTGTTGTCTCTGACCTTATAGGGGACATTGTCTACAACAAGACAGATGGTGCAGGCTGCCCCTTCTTAGCCATCTGCAACCAGCACTGTGAACTTGACCGCTTCCAGGGCGCCTGCACCACCTCCTCACCCCCAGAGACCTCAGCCTCTGTGCCCCCAACCACCCCAGTTAGCGGCTGTGATCGCACAATCCCTCCTCGAAAGGTGTGTCTCCCACCTCCACCATGCCCTGCCAGGCCCTTCTGTGTGCACGGGGCCCGGGGCATCTATCAAGGTTGATGGCACACCTCCAGCCCTCAGTGGCCACTCCACGGGTCGCAATGGCTGGAGGAAGGCACGCAGGGTCCAAGCCCAGCGAGGAGGCAGCAGCAGCCCTGCCCCAGGCAGGGGGGTTCCTGCGGCTGAGGTGGGGGCAGTGAGAGGGGGTCCTGCCAGCCCCCCCNAGCCCTCAGTGGCCACTCCACGGGTCGCAATGGCTGGAGGAAGGCACGCAGGGTCCAAGCCCAGCGAGGAGGCAGCAGCAGCCCTGCCCCAGGCAGGGGGGTTCCTGCGGCTGAGGTGGGGGCAGTGAGAGGGGGTCCTGCCAGCCCCCCCCCATGAGTGCTGTGCTGTCTCACAGGTGAACGAGTCCTGGTTCCTGGAGGACTGCACGGTGGCCCGTTGTGAAGGTGACAACCGTATCATCCTGCTGGGGCCGCGGCCGATGAGCAGCATCACGTGCGTGAACGGGCATCTGCCCGTGAAGGTGCAGAATCAGAGCCATCGCTGCGACTACCACTACGAGTGCGAGTGTGAGCACCCGCCCTTGGTTCTGGGTGGGGGGAGGGTTGGTGGAGTTTGAAACGTGCACACACACACCCCCCATGCCCTAAGCCTGGGGTCACTGGGCCCATCCCCTTCAGGCTTGACAGTTTGAAGGGAACCCGGGGGTTTCTGAGAGCAGGGAGAGTAGGGGTGAAGGTAAGGAGCTCTGAGAGGGTTGCATCCTGAGGGTCCTGAGCAGCTTTCATGGCAGAATGGCATGCGGGAGGAGGTGNATAAAAGCACTTCCTCTAGTCATATATTTAAAAGATATTCTATTTTCTTTCAAAAGTTAGAAAGTTTTAATACCCATTTTGATTAAAATGAATTTAACTTATGGATTAATTTTGGAAGGTTTTTGCTTTTATTAGCATACTATCTATCTCATCCATGTAAACAACATATTTTCCCATTTATTAGAATGTTCTTTAACCTGTTTCAACAAACTCTTATAATTTCTCCCTCAAAGTTCTTATATATATTTAGTAAGATATATGACCTACAATTTTATGTCTATCATAAATTGTATCTGTTTTTAAGCACTTCTCCTCTTTATACCTATTTATGTATAATTCATTGAGTGTTTCTTGTGTAGAAAGTTTTCTACTGAGCTTAATTTCCGCAAATACACTAGATATACTTACTGGTATATTTCCTGTTTTTTATTATTAGCAAAATTAAGTATCAGAGAGATTAACTTGAGGATTGTATATGACTAATTGTACAACCTGGATTTTAACTTAGTTTTATCTAATTCTTTACCTTTTGCTAAAAGCCTTTCCTTTTAAATCGGCTAATGTTTCTCTGATGTATGTCACCTTGTTTCGCAGTATCTTTTTACAGTAAAAACAAAAATCTCATTGTAGAGCCTCTATGTAAAAAAAGCATTTATTTCACTAAGTAGAAGTTCCTTCATTTCAATTAGCTGATTCATCTGGATAGACACATTTATGGAAGAGAAGAAGTGTATAAAATGTTTCTCCGGCAGTTATCTTTAAATCAACTCTTAAGGAAAACACCTGTTCTAATGGCCAGTGTGTTCTTTCTCTGCTCACTGCTTCACTTGTGCTAAGAGGGTTAGTCCTCCCATCAAGACAAACAGTTTCTAGAGATGAGGCCCAGAGGTCCAAGTGTAGGGCAGGTGCTCCAGTGAAAAACGAGGATGTAGATGAACTTTCTAATACTTGTAAGTTTTTTTAATTGAGATATAATTGACATAACTTTATATGGTGGCTCAGATGGTTTAGAATCTGCCTGCAATGTGGGAGACCTGGGTCTGATGCCTGGTTTGGGAAGATCCCGTGGAGAAGGGAATAGCTACCTACTCCAGTACACTTGCCTGGATATTTCCATGGACAGAAGAGCCTGGCAGGCTACAGTTCATGGGGTTGCAAAGAATTGGACACGCCTGAACAACTTTCACTCACTCACTACATTAATTTCAGGTGTACAGCAAAATGATTCAATATTTGTATATATTGTGAATTGATAACCACAATAAATCTAAGTGAATGCTAAGTGAAATAAGTCAAAGATAAATACTGTATGCTTCACTTAGATGTGAAATCTTAAGAAAAAAGGAAACAAAGCCTAAGTTCATAGTTACAGAGAACAGATTAGACTGGCAGTTGTCAGAGGTGGGGAGTTAACATCCCTTACTTACATAATTACCAACTTTTTTTTCTTAGCAATTTTCAAATAGTATTGTTGTTATTCAGTCGCTAAGTCATGTCCAACCCTTTGTGACCCCATGGACAGGTTTCCCTGTCATTCACTGTCTCCCAGAGTTTGCTCAAATTCATGTCCACTGAGTCATATAGTATACAATACAGTATTATGAACTATAGTCACCATGCCATAATGACACGTCCATGACTTACTTATTTGATAACTGGAAATTTATAACCTTGATTCCCTTCACCCATTTTGCCCACCCTATAACTCTCCTCCTCTGACAACTGCCAGTCTAATCTGTTCTCTGTATCTATGAACTTAGGTTGTGTTTCCTTTTTTTTTTTAAGATTCCACATATAAGTGAAACATACAGTATTTATCTTTGACTTATTTCACTTAGAATAATGATGCAGTAAACATGGAGGTACATATATCTTTTCAAGTGAATTGGTTTCATTTTTCTTGGTAAATACCCAGAAGTGGGATTGTGGCGTCATATGCTAGTTCTACTTTTAACTTTTTGAGGAACCTTCATACTATTTCCTATAGTGGTTGCACCAATTTACATTCCCACCAGCAGTGCACCGCTGCTGCTGCTGCTGCTAAGTCGCTTCAGTTGTGTCCGACTCTGTGTGACCCCATAGAAGGCAGCCCACCAGGCTTCCCTGTCCCTGGGATTCTCCAGGCAAGAACACNTAGGGAAGGTGAGGGAATAGTTAGGAACGACTTACTGCATAATTGTCATCAACTTAACACTAATTCGTGCAATTTTACTATATAGGCATTTCCTCGTTCCTAGTTGTGCAGGTGAAGATTCTGAGTTCTGGAGCACTGATATGTTGTGTTTTTTTTTAAGTGTCCTCCCCCAGTTCCTTAGAGAGAAGGTCTGAATTTTGTTTTTTTCAGCTTGACAGTCCTGAGTTTAAGAACCAAGTTGTCTTTTTGTAATGGGGTGGGTAGGGGCTTGTAATGGTGGACAGACTGTAGTTCTGACCAGATCTGCTTCTCACCAAGGCCCGGACATCTGTGGACCCGGCACCAAGAAGGTTCATGTCATCTTCAACTACAAGGGCAAGAATGTGCTGATCAACAAGGATATTCGCTGCAAGGTGTGCCTTGGGGGTGGTGACAAATGGATGTGAGGGTAGGCTTTGAGCCCAGGCTGGTGGGCGGGGCCACTCATCTTTCATTCTCTTTAGGATGATGAATTCACCCACCTGTACACGCTGATTGTGCGACCTGATAATACCTATGAGGTGAAGATTGATAACAGCCAGGTGGAGTCAGGCTCCTTGGAGGACGATTGGGATTTCTTGCCACCCAAGAAGATTAAGGATCCTGATGCTGCTAAACCTGAAGACTGGGATGATCGCGCCAAGATCGATGACCCCACAGACTCCAAGCCTGAGGTTGGTGCTTGGGCAGGGGCTCCCCACCATGGAGGGTGTGGAGGACAGGTGCACCTACTCTGACTTCCTAATGTATCCTCAGGATTGGGACAAGCCTGAGCACATTCCTGACCCTGATGCTAAGAAACCTGAGGACTGGGATGAAGAGATGGACGGAGAGTGGGAACCACCTGTTATTCAGAACCCAGAGTACAAGGTGAGTCTGGCACTCTGAGGAGGGTGGTGCACAGTGGGGAAGGCAATGATCTTCGCTTACCCATCGGTTTACTTTTGCAGGGGGAGTGGAAGCCCAGGCAGATCGACAACCCAGAGTACAAGGGCGTTTGGATCCATCCAGAGATTGACAACCCTGAATATTCCCCTGATAGCAACATCTATGCCTATGAAAACTTCGCTGTTCTAGGCTTGGATCTTTGGCAGGTGAGACATGGAGGGAAGAGGCGGCTCCCTAGGGGACCTCAGGTGCTCAGGTTCAACCCAGGAGAAAAGGGGACAAGGGCGGGCAGACTCCAAAATGGTGCTCCCCCTTTTCTTTTTAAGAAATTCCTGTTTTGTCATTATGGGGTCTTACAGCACCTGCTTTGGCTTGTACTTAATATGTTCCAGGTACTACTTCCAAGTATTTTTGTGGGAAGTAACTCACTTAATTGCACCCAACACCCTAGAAAGGCAGGTAGATAACCCCATTAGAACTTAGCTTCACAAAGACCGAATTTTTGTCCTGTTTGCCAATGTACTTTCTGCATCTAGTATGCTGCTTGGCACATAGAATGTACTAGAAAGATAGTTTGAAGAAGGTAATGAGACCCCATTTTACAGGTGAAGATACTGAGGTGCAAAGAGATGAAGTCACCAGCTCAAGATCATATATAGTAAATGGCAGAGCTGAGGTTTGAATCAGGCAGCCTATTTTTCAACTGCAATGTTAGACTGTAGTATTGTGTAGTGGTTATGTGAGCATGGGCAGGAGATCTTTTCAAGGCCAAGGCCAACAGGTATCCCTTCTAACCACCCATTCTGGCCCTATACAGGTCAAATCTGGCACCATCTTTGACAACTTCCTTATCACCAACGATGAAGCGTATGCTGAGGAGTTTGGCAACGAGACGTGGGGTGTTACAAAGGTGAGACCAAGGTCCAGCCTGGGTTTGGGGGTGGGCAGGGCTGGCAGGGGAGTCCAGGCCTGAGGGGTATGTGTGGTTTGTACACAGGCAGCAGAAAAGCAAATGAAGGACAAGCAGGATGAAGAGCAGAGGCTACACGAGGAGGAAGAGGAGAAGAAAGGCAAGGAGGAGGAAGAGGCAGACAAAGATGATGACGAGGACAAGGATGAGGATGAGGAGGATGAAGATGAGAAGGAAGAGGAGGAGGAAGAAGATGCTGCCGCTGGCCAGGCCAAGGATGAGCTGTAGGGGCCACCTCTGCTTCCAGGGCTGGACTGAGGCCTGAGCGCTCCTGCTGCAGAGCCGGCTGCGCCAAATAATGTCTCTATGAGACTGGAGAACTTTCATTTTTTTCCAGGCGGGTTCCAATTTGGGGTGGATTTTGTTTTTGGCTCCCCCCTCCCCCCCTTTTTTTAATTTTTTTTTTTTACTGGCATTTTGTCTCTGATTCTCTAAAGCCCTCACCCCTGGCCTTCATCTGTCTTGATTGACATCTTTGCTTTCTTCTGTCCCCTTCACTCCAGATCCCTAAGTTCCCTTCCAGCTTGGGGACTCAGGTTGGGATGTGGTGTGGAGGAGAAGCCCTGGGCCCAAAATTCCATCTATTCTTCCTGGATCCCAGAGGGTGGGGTAAGAGAAGAGGGTGGCATCCCCAGCCCTCCAGCACTGAGGAAGAATGGGGCTCCTAAGGCCTTAGCTCTGATCCCTTCCCCTTTCTCCCTGCCCCCAGGACTGGGCCACTTCTGAGTGGGGCAGCGGGTTCTAGCTCAGCTCATGCTGAGAATGTAAGAACTACAAACAAAATTTCTATTAAATTAAGTTTTGTGTCTTCCTCCTGTGTCTTCTGGGAGAGGTAATTGTTTAGTGAGATTTGCTTTTTAGCTACTAGAATTGTTGGCTGAATGTCCTCATAAGGTTACAGGAGCCCTTGTTTATCTCTAGAACCTCAGGTGAAAGAGAAAGAGTAACCATTTCCAGTGCCATTACAAACACACTCCATTTATTAGCTCATGGAGTCCTTTCATCAAACTGGTGAGTTTTCGTTCTAGTATCAGTTGAGTTTGAGACAGATTTAGGAAGAGGTGGGGTTTGAACCCACACCTTAGCCACCAATTCATGTGAACTCTTTCACATTGAACCACATACACATCGCTTGCTGATAAAGGAGCAAGACTACACAGCTATTAGCTTTAAACACATTTTCTGACTACTAGCTAGTGTTAAAAGCTATTCCTTAAAGTCAGGGAAATAAAATTCAGAGATGTGGTCTACCCCAATGGCCTTCACTGGCCAAGTCAGGGTTTTGAACTCTTGAAGTGAAAGAGGTGGCCCCAAGGGAGGCAGGGGAAGTGTCAGAAGAGCCTGTGGGCCTGTAAGATTGGCATAGGCCCACTTTGTTGCACCCCACAAGGCTGCCATTAATGACTGGTGGGTGGTTGGGAACTGATGTCTAACTGCAGGAGAGGGAAGAAAGAATTCCTTACCCGGGTCTGACCTAGGCTTGTGAAAACTTACTAGCACAGGATATGCTGTGAAGGGAGAAGCAGCAGGACGTGGTAATAGTTGGGTAAGGAGTGAGGTGGCAGGCCACAGCTTGGTGTTTTCTCAGATGTGAATGGTAAGAAGAGCTGGTTAGATGGCAGGTAATGGTTAGTTCAGGATGGGGGTAGGGTGGAAAGTCCACCCACTAAATGGAGGACAAGTACATCCCCTCCATCCTGTTTGCCAAAGCACCTTCAGCTTTGGCTAACCAACCCTTCCACTCCTTGTTCCATGGGTAGGACTCCTGAGTGTCTTGGGGCCTAGCCCCACCCTTCCCAGAATTGGCATATCCGGGGAAAGTTTAAGGGGAGAATTTTGTGTTCAGTGTAGGGAAAACCTTCCTCACGTACTCAGATGGCGTACTTGATGGAGTCAGATGGAGATAGTTGGGTGAACGAAGTGATCAGCGGAGGAGCAGCAGAGAGGGAGGGAGACCCAGGAGCTGTTAAGATTCATTTCCAAAAATCCAGCTCTTCCCTTAGGGATTAATGAGGCCACAGAATGGCATTGTGTCCCCACGTCTGTGGTCAATTTCCGTGTTTAACTGTTGGTGACTTTTCAAGTATCCTTTAATAGTTCTTTCAGGGCGTGATAGGCTTCCTGTCAGGTAGGTGGTCAGACCAGAGTAAGGCTCATTTGGAACGAGCAAAAAAACATGAAGATTTTGTGGAAGAAATGAAAATTTAGCAACTACATTGCTTGTTAAACGTCAACAAACTCATGGCCGTGAAACGGGGGGTCTCGGAGCCATTTTGTGGCTTATGACGTCACCGCTAAAGGGCATGGCGTCACTCACAGGAAGCCACTTGATGGTAGAGCAAGAAGTCCCCCTCCCCTCATGGAATAGAATTTAGTCTGCGCATGCTTTGCTCGAGGCCGCGCTCGTGCGCATGCTCGAGACGGCCAAGGGGGCGCGCTCATGTCACGTGTCGTGGTGGTCGGCGCGCGCACCGCCTGCCCCGGAAGCTGTCGGCGTGCGGCGCGGCTGGGCGCTAAGATGGCGGCGGCGTGAGTTGCATGTCGTGTGAGGATTCCGGGGCCGCCGTGTCGCTCGGGCCCCACCATGGCCGTCACGATCACGCTCAAAACACTGCAGCAGCAGACCTTCAAGATCCGCATGGAGCCTGATGAGACGGTGCGAGCCAGGCCGGAGCTCCGGAGCGGGAGCGACGGGTGCAGCGGGTGGGGTGGGGGCGGGGAGGCCGGGATCCCGACGACAGAGGCGGGGAAGACGGCGCAGGGTCGCGCCCTGCCCATTCTCCCTACGGGCCTGACTTTCCCAGATACCCTGATGGTCCCCGGCTCTGCCCCTGGTGGCTCGGGCGGCGCTCTTGGGTCGATCTCCAGGCGAAGCCCCACCTCCGGGGCTCCCGCCAGGTCCTGGCTCCAATGTCAGCGCCCTCGCGGGGCGCGGGATCCGCAGGCTCAGATTGCCGGCCGGGCTGCTTTTTCTGGAATAGTTCCTCCGAGTTCCCACTTTTGTAGGCTTTGCCTCGGGACCTTGGTGGCCAAATCTGGGAGTAGTGATCAGGAGATGCGGGGTGATGACAGCAACTATGATGATAATGATAATAAACGGTCTGAGTTTCAGTGGTCCGTGTTTGTTTTTCACCAGTCGCTGAGCGTTTTCATGATGTTTTACTAACTCTGCAAAGTAGTCTTGTCACTTGGGCACTCTTGCGTGTCCTCACTTAACAGATGTGGAAACTTTGAGCTTGAAGAACTTTGCTATAGTCGCATATGCATACAGCAAGGCGTGGCGGAGCTGATTTCAGTTCAGATTTGCCTCAAGTCTCGAGAGCCCACGGTCTAAAGATGATGCTGTGCTTTTGGCCGGAAAGAGACTTAGGACCTAAAAAACGTGTATTTGGCACTTTTTGCACAATTTTCCCCATGAGGGAGATCTTGAAGTTCATTTTTTGTAAAAAGGAAACAAACTCAGATTTTTTTGACCAATCCAGCTGTTTGGGCAAGTTAGGTAATCTGTGTGCCTCTATTTTTCTCAAATATAAAATAAGGATATGGAGCTTGCTTCCTGGTGCAGTGGCTGAGACTGCACTTTCAATACAGGGGGCCTGGGTTCAATCCCTGGTTAGGGAACTAGCTCCCATATGCCAAAACTAAGATCCTATGCAGCCAAATAAGTAAAATAACTTTTAAAACAATACAAAATGAGGCTCATGGTACCTATTCCACTCAGTTATTACAAGGCTTTAAACCTGTGACATATACATTTATAATCACACTGTCAACTTAGGATTCTCTCCGTAAGCACCACTGTCAGCAACCTTAGGTCTCCCCTTTATTTTGAATTGCATTTCATCATGTTTACATCCCTTGAAATATGCATTAGTTTTTTATTCTCCCACGAGAGTGTTCTCTATGAGAACAGGGACACGGGTTGAGTCTTTGTGCTCTGTTGTCTGCCTAAAACTGCACCTGGCACATACTCAGTGTTCAGTAAATACTTCGTTGAATAGTAGAATGATCCAGTATGCTTGATTACGAAGCTTAGCAATTCGGCCATCAGGGCTTGCAGCCTGCCCCCAAACCAGAAGGGAAGAGAGAATCGGGGGGGTTTGCAATGATCATCTTCCCCTTCCTCCAGGTGAAGGTGCTAAAGGAGAAGATAGAAGCTGAGAAGGGTCGTGATGCCTTCCCCGTGGCTGGACAGAAACTCATCTATGCTGGCAAGATCCTGAGTGACGATGTCCCCATCAGGGACTATCGCATTGACGAGAAGAACTTCGTGGTCGTCATGGTGACCAAGGTGGGTGATGTCTGCTGGTTGGGAGGGTGGGTGGATTGGCTGAGGAACTGGCAAACAGCCTGTGCCCAAGAGAGATTAGCCATGGACAGGGCGGGGCAGAGCTGTGGAGGGATGTCGGGGCTAGATAGGGGAACTGATGCCTGCTCCCTTTTTCTGGGTGTCATAGGCCAAAACCAGCCCAGGCACCTCAGTACCCTCAGAGGCCTCACCCACTGCCACCCCGGAGTCTTCCACATCCTTCCCGTCAGCCCCTGCCTCAGGCATGTCCCACCCCCCACCTACTGCCAGAGAAGACAAAAGCCCATCGGAGGAATCTGCCCCCACGACGTCCCCGGAGTCTGTGTCAGGGTAAGGCGAGGAGCTGCGGCCCCAGTTTGGGCCCTGTCTTCCCTGCCCCTTTCAGTGCCCACTGTCATGGTTCCACACACCTGGGGGGAGGGCAAGCCGCCAGAAGCCAGGGTCCGATTTCTCTCTCTTGAATTTGCAGCTCTGTTCCCTCTTCAGGTAGCAGCGGGCGAGAGGAAGACGCGGCCTCCACGCTAGGTGGGTGGGTGGTCCCCCAGTTGAAAATGGCTGGATGCCCCAGGCATCAGCTGGCCTCCTGTGGGCATGGGAGGGCCGGGAAGCTGCCCTTCCTTCTCGGTGACCCAGCCTTTGCTGCTCCCTCCACAGTGACGGGCTCTGAGTATGAGACAATGCTGACGGAGATCATGTCCATGGGCTACGAGCGAGAGCGGGTTGTGGCCGCCCTGAGAGCCAGCTACAACAACCCCCACCGAGCCGTGGAGTATCTACTCACGGTGAGGTGGGGCTGCTGCCTCCCGGGGAGTTCTCAAGGGAGCATGCGAACTTCGGTGCTCTGAAGGGTGGTCAAAATCTGTCCCCCAAAACCTTTGGGTTAGGGTTCTAGCCAGGAAAGAACTCCTGCAGGAGCCGGGACGAGAGCTGTGGGGTGGGCCTGGGAGGGCAGAGCGGAGGCCTCCTGTGTCTCCCACTAGGGCTGAGTATGCAGGAGGGGCGGCAGTGGGCAATCTGTGCTTAGAACTAAAAAGGACACCTGACAGGGAATTCCTGGGAGCCCCGAGCCAGAACACGGTTCTGTCCAGGAGAGCCAAGTTTCAGAGCAGCCATCCACAGAAGCAGGTAAGTGATTGGGAGGTGTGTGCCTGGGGTGCCTGCTGCTGCGCACCTGACTCATCCCACCCACCCTGTACTTCTGGGAGCCCACGGTGGTGTCTGACCACACCCCTTTCTCCTGCCAGCAGGAGAGAACCCCTTGGAATTTCTGCGAGACCAGCCTCAGTTCCAGAACATGCGGCAGGTGATTCAGCAGAACCCTGCACTCCTGCCAGCCCTGCTCCAGCAGCTGGGCCAGGAGAACCCCCAGCTCTTACAGGTACAGGCCTGGGGTTAGAGGGAGTTGGTGCAGGCCCCATCTCCCTTACCTGTGGGTACCACAGCCCCCCGAGAGCGAGCCCAGCCAAGCATGGTGGATAGGGGAGGCTCAGCTTGGAAGGCACGACTGACACGATAGTCACCTGCTGTTCCCTGTGATTTGATGACCTCATGGTTTCACATGATGCTCCCAACCACCTGTGAGGTGTAGGTGCTGTTGTCATTCCTGCAGAGGGAGGCGCCAGAGGTTTGGAGCAGCCTGGCAACTGGTGGAGTGTGTGTCTACCTCCAGCCTCTGGGGCCTGCACTCTGACTTGGCTCCACATTTAGCTGTTGCTTCATAAACGCCCCTAGGGTTGCAGGACTGCTGTGCCCTGGTTGGTTCTGAGACCACTAAGCTCAGCAAAGCTCCATCCTGCCCTTGAAGGTTCCAAGGCAGAGGAGCAGTGACCCCTGAGTGTGACAGGGTCCTCTGGGTCCTCTGTGAAGCCTGCGTCTCCTGATTGAGGCATCTGCTGCTTCTACCCCAGACATTTCAGTCTCCTGTGCTGCCTCCTGCTCACCTCCTCCAGATGCTGGAGGGCCTGGGCTGCCCATTTTCATTCTTTATCTGCTGTCAATCCTGGGGCCTTTAATCTGTGTATGTGTGTGTGAGTCACTCAGTTATGTCCAACTCTGCAGTCCTATGAACTGTAGCCCGCCAGCCTCCTCTGTCCATGAAATTCTCTCAGCAAGAATACTGGAATGGGTTACCATGCCCTTCTCCAGGGAATCTTCCCAATCCAGGGATTGAACCTAGGTTTCCTGTATTGCAGGCAGGTTCTTTACTATTTGAGCCACCAGGGAACCCCCTCCCCCACTTAAATTTGTATGATCAGCCTGGACCCTCTGGATGCCATGTTCTCCATGATTGACTTGGTGCCTCCATGAAAATGCTTTCTACATATCCAAGACCAGAACAGATTCTCCCCAGCCTTCCCTAACCCTGCCAGGACCAACCTGGGCTTGCTTGAGCCCCAGGCACTGGGGGCCTACTGGGCTTATCCCCTACCTGTCCTGTTTGCTCTGCCTGCAGAACACTCAGCCCAGCCCTGCACTCCACCTCTGTGGCTGCCACCTCATCTGCTGGGTCCCCAGGCAGCCACTATCCAGGCCTCTGCTTCTGCACTTTTCCTGTGGTTATTCTCCACCAGAATCCAGATTCCTAAAAAAGCACTTTTTCCTTTGATGTGAAAATTGTCAAATGTACATAAAAATAGGGGCATATCAAAACCCCCCAGATACGTAACACCCAGATGAATTCACCTTTTTAAAAAGTACACACATGTCTTTTCCTAGTTGATTCTCACCACTGTGGTATTCCATCATGCCAGAAGGCACTAGAAGAAAGCGGTTTAGACCTTGCCGCCTCCTGTGATCTCATCTTTTGCTTCTTCCTTCCCTTTCTGGTTTATAGTTTTGCCATATGGATTTTTTTGTTTCTGGAGTTTTCCAAATACACTCCCATCCCTGGGCCTTTGCACTTGCTGTTGGCTCTATGTGGAAGAAAACTTTCTCCTCCATCCTGTGGATCACAGGCCCCTCCCTCCTGGCTTAAAATGTCTTTCCCAGCCCAAGGTCTATCTACTCTGATGTATGGAAGGGTCAGTATTTACATTGTAAATAATAAATAATAGCCAACTTATTTGTGTGCGTAAGGCCTATCTCCCCATCCTGAAACATTAGCTTCTCTAGGACAGGGCCAGTGTCCACCACTGTGTGCCTGGCCAGAGTAGGTACCCTGTAAATGTTTGCTGAGTGAGTGAAAAGGTCTGTGATAGGGACCTGGGGGAGGGGGGGACAAAGGCCGTGGGTCACCCTTCCCTCCTCTGTCTCCCACAGCAAATCAGCCGGCATCAGGAGCAGTTCATCCAGATGTTGAATGAGCCCCCCGGGGAGCTGGTGGACATCTCAGACGTGGAGGGCGAGGTGGGCGCCATAGGTGAGGAGGCCCCACAGATGAACTACATCCAGGTGACGCCGCAGGAGAAAGAAGCTATAGAGAGGGTAAGAGGCCTGGCCAAGAGGACTGTGACCTCGTGGGTGGGCAGGGCCCTCACCTCTTGCTTATACCTGCCCGTCTTCCCACAGTTGAAGGCCCTGGGCTTCCCAGAGAGCCTGGTGATCCAGGCCTACTTCGCTTGTGAAAAAAACGAGAACTTGGCTGCCAACTTCCTCCTGAGTCAGAACTTTGATGACGAGTGATGCTGGGAGGCCAGGCTGCCCACCGCCCCCTCCTCCCCAC
>SJYV01034604.1:45748-59579 GCA_006410875.1 Neotragus pygmaeus | reverse complement strand
ATTGGCAGGTGGATTCTTTACCACTGAGCCTGTCTCTTATACACATCTAGATGTGTATAAGAGACAGCCCCAGCCCAGCCCAGCCTGCTCTAAGGAGCTGGCAGAACTGGAGGTGACAGATGGGCCCCTCTTGGCCTGTGTCCCAGCTCCCTGCAGCCAGATGGAGAGGCGGCTGCTTGCTTCCCCACCCCCCCAGAGAGCCCCCGAGACCTCCCCCGCCCTCTTCCAGGGTGAGGGGAAGCTGGAGCTCCAAACTTTTGATCCTCCATTGGAGTGTCTCACATCTTTCCATCTGGGGTGAACGCTCAAGAGGCCCAAGGACTCCTCTGTGGTCTGGCCTAGGCTTCCATCCTGCATCCCTTTGCTGGGGCGGGGGAAGGTCTGGTTTGTCCTGCTTGGGGAAGGGGAAACATCAGAGTTGCCCTGGAGTTTGAGGCAAGCCCCCCACCCCAGAAGAGAACTGTTGTCTCTGATAAAGGTTTTGAAGTGAATAAAGTTTTAAAAGCCAGTCCTGTGGTTCATCCCTACTGGGGCTTCCCACTCCAGCTGGTCTGGGTCTAGGGGCTAGTAGGGCACAGGAGATGGGGGAATGCCATGAAAGGGGAGAGGGGTCTGTCTGCCTCTGCAGATTGTGGCTCCTGGTTTACCCTGCCCCCACCACCAAGCTGTGTTATTCTCAGGCAGTGGGCCCCAGCCTTGGAAGGGCTGCTGCTCTTTCCACCCCCCCATCATCACCACAGTCTGTTTTGGCTATACTTCCCCCCTGGTAATTGGCTAATTACTGGAGATTAATGTTGGTAAACAGAAGCCTTCTTCTCCTCTGCCATCTGCTCCTCCATTATTTCCCCATTGTGCCCCCCGCCTTTTCCCCCTGCAGCCCGAGTTGGTCGGCATGGTCTTGAGTCCCCTGAGTGAGCAGAGCCAGGGAAGGGTGGGGGATTCCCTGGCTCCAGGTGTTGGAGAAGGAACCAATGCGCCCAGGGAGGGGTATGATAAGAGAGGACATAGCTCTTCAGGGGTGGGGCAAGTTTTATTGGGAAAGAACCCAGCTCAGGAGTCGGGTGTTTCAGAGTCTGCTGGATCCTGGGCCGCAGCAGCGGCCATTGCAGCAGCTCGTGCCTCCTTCTTCTTTCTTTGTTTCTCCTCCTTGAGGCGCTTGCGATGCTGCTTCTCCAAGTCCTGCAGCAGCTCCTGGAAGCGGGCACTCCTCGGGTCCACGTGGTATCCCAGGCGCTCCTGGGCCTCTGCCTGCAGCCGGGCCCTCCGCTCCTTGTCTGCTTGCGCCTTCTCCCTGCGTGCCTGCTGCTGCCGCCGCCAGTTCTCAATCATCTGTGGCATCTTGGCCATGCACTCTTCAATGAGCTGCTCTCTGCCGGTGCAGGAGGGTGGTTGGTGAGGGCAGCCCCACCCAGCCAGAGCAGTACCCATCCACCCACCTCCCACCCCCAAGCCTCTGCCCACAACCTGCCTCTTCCAGCTCCCCTATATTTTGAGATGAAAGATTGAGAAGGCTTATGGTGGTCATTAAAACTGTCAAGAAAAGTCCTTGAGAAGTGAAGCAAGAGGCAGGAGAGAGGAACTAGTGTGAAAGTCACAGTGTTAGTCACTCAGTTGTGTCTGATTCTTCGAGACTCCATGGACTATAGCTGCCAGGCTCCTCTATCCATGGAATTCTCCAGGCAAGAATACTGGAGTGAGTAGCTATTTTCTTCTCCAGGGGATCTTCCCAACCCAGGGATCAAACCCCAGTCTCCTGCATTGCAGATTCTTTACCATCTGCACCGCCAGGGAAATAAATATGTATTTAACCTTGAGCAAGCCCCAGTCACTCTAGGAGCAGACCCAAGTCAACCCAGCATTTCCCTGAGCTGTTTCCTGAGCCATCCAAGTGCCACGTGTTATTCCCATAGCACATTCCTTCATCCTACAGACATCAATGAGTACCCACTCTATGCCAGGCCCACTTCTTGATACAGGAGTGGAGACAAGAAATGAATCAGACCTTTCCCTCCAATAGGTGGTAGGTGTGAGTCACTGTTCCATTTTAAGGATTAGAAACATGAAACTGAAAGCCCCATGGTAGGGTCAGCCAGCTGGGATAACGGGGTTTATTTGACATAGGTTCACTTCCCAGCTCTGTTCGTTCACTGGGCTATTGGACAAGTGACTTCACCCTCCTTGGCCTCAGTTTCCTATCTCTCAAATAAGGGTGATTCCCTCTTCCTCTTAGAGCTGCTGTGAGGACAAGAACAGTAAACACCAGGAACACACTCGCCTGCCTTCGCTGCCCCCTCTCTTCAGTAAGTGGCACAATCAATATCTTCACTCTTGCTTCCATTCTTACCTCTAAATCCTTCAGCCTCCCAAGTCTGATCTGTACCCTTGGTCCCATGCTCCATCACCTCTCACACCTCCCCAGCCACACTAATGTCCAGGCTGTTTCATAAAGCACATACCTACCTCAGGGCCTTTGCATCGGCTGTTCCCTTTACCAAGAACACTCTCCCTAAGATCTTTCCACGGCTACTGCCGATCATTCATCCCTCTCTTAAGTTGCTCAGTCATGTCCAACTCTTTGTGACCCCATGGAATTTTCCAGGCCAGAATATGGGAGTGGGTAGCCTTTCCCTTCTCCAGGGGATCTTCCCAACCCAGGGATCAAACCTAGGTCTCCCGCATTGCAGGTGGATTCTTTACCAGCTGAGCCACAAGGGAAGCCCACCCAACAGGTTTCTGCTTAAACATTTTAAATGTCAAGTTCTCAAGAGAAGCCTGGGGCCTACCAAGGCGAGGTCGCCCTCAGGCCTGCAGGCTCCACCCAATTTTATCTTCCTAATGACTCTGGGTCACCATCTGAAATTCATTTTGTTCCCCACTATGCCCTCAGCACCCGGGACATGGCCTTACACACAGCAGGCGCTAGGTAAAGATTTGTTGACCGATGACTAAATGAACTTAGCCAGAAGTCTTTTCGCATCTAGGTGAGCTTGCACGTAAATACTGCATGCAAAACCGGCGATAAACCGCCCGATGGAGTAAGCACTGTTGATGCACAGTTCACTGTCGGCCCGCAGTCCCGCTCCCGCCCGACCGCACGCACGTACCTGGCTTGTCGCTTCTGCTCTTCTGCCAGCTGCTGCACCCGCAGCGATTCCTGCATGACCGCCAGGCTCGGGTACCATTCTCGCTCCTCAGCCTCCAGCTCGAGCAGCTGTTCCCGCGACGGCCACAGACAACCGGGGTCAACACCAGAGGCGGCGCCATGCCGCGCGAACTGCTTAGCTGCGTAGCGCGGCCCCAGCTGCCAGCGCGGGGTCAGTGGGTCATCCGGGTCGGGCCACCAGGGGTCCCGTGAGCGGCGCGGAGGCGGCGGCGCTCTGTAGCCGCGGGAGCCCGGGCCCAGGGTCGTCACCCATCCGAGCAGGCTGCGAGTCTGCCTCATGGGCGCGGCCATCTTGGCCATGCGAGGTCCTCGCGAGCAGGCCGGGCTGGCCAAGGCGCTGCCTGCGCTTGAGGTCCGCTGGGCGCCGGGAGGAGGCCAGGAGCTTGCTGGCTGCCTCAGTTCCGCGCAGGGAGAAGGGGGGAGTAGTCTTATTTTTTACACATCTTCAAATATAATTATAAAATTTCCTGTAGCAGTTAATTTATTAAAATCGCATTTAAATTTTTCTTAGTTTTTTGTTCATATTTAAGATTTAATTTTATGTTAAAACAGCATTTATTTTAAATATTAACATTTAAATGTTTTAAATTTAAACGATCATTTAAATATTTGTTTAAAACACTGAAATATTTTCGTTTTAAGTTCAATCTACGTATTATTTTATATTTTAACTTTTAAATCTATGCAACATATTTAAGTTTTTTAAAATCCAGGCAAGAATATTGGAGTGGATTGCCATTTCCTCCTCCAGGGGATCTTCCTGACCCAGGGATCGAACCAGTGTCTTCTACATCTCATGCATTACAGGAGGATCTGAACCAAGGGGAAAGCAACCCCTGGCTATTTTATAGGTCCATGGGCTCCGTAGTTGCTGCACGCTGGCTCAGTACTTGTGGCCCAGGGACTCAGTTGCCCTTCAGCGTGTGGAATCTTCGGGACCAGGGAACAAACCGTGTCCCATGTTGGCAGACGGTTTCTTACTCACAGCACCACCGCGGAAGTCCTAAATATTTAAATTTTATATAAATACTTATTTAAACATTGTTCATAACATTATTTATATAATGCTTTTTCATTTGATTTTGATATATTTATTTAAATTTAAATTTTGAATAATTACTTAAAACTTTCCTTAACATTTATTTAAATGTTTACATTTTGTGGGCCTTCCCTGGTGGCTCAGATGGTAAACAATCTGCCTGCAATCCAGGAGACCTGGGTCTGATCCCTGCATGGGGAAGATACCCTAGAGAGGAGAATGGCTACCCATTTTAGTATTATTCTTGCCTGGAGAATTCCATGGACAGAGGAGCCTGGTGGGCTACAGTCTATGGGGATGCAAAGAGTTGGACATGACTGAGGGATTCACACTAACATTTCTGTCTAAAACACTTGAATTTGAATGTAAATATTATTTACTGTATTTATATATAAATATTACTTTACATCATATTGTAAATAGTTACTTTATGCCTTTTAAGTTTTTGTATGTTAAAATGTTTAAAACTTTCAATCCTGGTGTAGAAACTAAATACTATTTTTGAAAAAGGATTTCCACCTTAAAAAGGAAGGAAATTCTACAGCATGGATGAAATTGAAAGCCATTATAGTGAGTGAAATAAGGCAGTCAGAAAAGGACATAAGTTACATGATTTCACTTACATGATGTCCCTAAAGGAGTCAGATTCATAGAGTCAGCAAGTAAGAACGTGCCTGGGAGGGGCAGGGGACTGGAGAATGGGTGTTATTGCTCAATAAATACAGTGGATATATACTGTATTGAGTATAGGTGCTCAATAGGTATAGAATTTCTGTTTGGGATGATGAAAAAGTTCTGGAGATGGGTGGTGATGGTGGTTTCACAACGTTGTGAATGTGCTTAATGCCACTAAGCAGTGCACTTGAAAATGGTTAAAATGTAAATTTTATGTTATGTATATTTTAGTATTTTAAAAAATGCCATTTGCCCAGGGAGCCTGGACAAGAATGTTCATCGTTCATAGCAGTACTATCTATTTCATATATATTAATCTCAAGCTGAAAACAGTTCGCACCTGAGTCCGTCTGCAGTCGAGTGGATCCCTGAATGTTGAAGTTTCAGCCAACAGAATACCACACACCATTCACAGCTGCTCACTGCCTTGTGGATGATTCTCATCAACATCTTAAGCACCAAAGGAAGTGGGACCCAAATGATTATTTTTCAGAAAGAAATGTTTTTGATCATGTAAGGGCTTCCCCGGTGGCTCAGTGGTAAAGAATTTACCTGCCAAGGCAAGAGACTCGGGTTCGATCCCTGGGTCAGGAAGCTCCCCTGGAGGAGGCATGGCAACCCACTCCAGTATTCTTGCCTAGAAAACTCCGTGGACAGAGGAGCCTGGCAGGAGACAGTGCAGGGGCTCTTTTAGTCTCACATGACTTAGCAACTCAACAACAGAAACAAAGTTTACACAAATTGTCCTTTTCATATAAAGTTGAAAAATCCTAGTGTTACTATGGATACACTCTTTAAGAGGTAAAAGATAAAGAAAAGCCAAACAGTGACCATTCTGGAAGTCAGGATGGTACACCTCTGGAGGGGATAAGGAGGCAGCTGGGTGGTGGTCAGGTGGCAGATGTGGGAGGGGTTTGCTTTGTAACAGATTACTGAGCTGGGCATTCCCATTCTGTTAGCTTTTCTCTAAGTGGACCGTATTCAGTGTTATTTCTTGATCTGGGCTTTAGTGATGCTTGAGTTATAATTATTCTTTCAGTTGGATATAATTGTATATGTGTGGGTTGTACACTTTCCTGTAGCTTTATTATATTTTGCAATTTAGAAAAATGAAAATACACGCAACAAAAAGGATTTCAGTGAGAAGTCCTACTCCCACCTGTCTCTCATCCTCTGCTTCCTTGGAGCCCTTCCACAGTCACTTGTGTTAGTTTCTTATGTATCCTAGAGTTGGTTTATACATTCTGTTTTTGAATTTTTATTGAATTTGTTAACAATATTGCTTCTTTTTGTATTTTTTGTTTTTTTGGCCCCTGAGGCATGTGGGATCTTAACCCCCTGACTGATGAGGGATCAAACCCACAGCCTCTGCATTGGAAGGCAAGGGCTTAGCCACTAGGTCACCAGGGAAGTCCCTATACTTTCTTATTTACAGTGCTAATGGATTATTTATTTCACAAGGACAGAGATTCCAGTCATTGTGTCATCACCCAGGTTTAACAAATACTCATGCTTTGGCTCCCTTGCTTCAGGGTGTGTTTTTTTTTTTTTTTAATTTCTTTAAATAAAACAAGCCCTATTACAAAAGTTTCCAGTGACAGTAAGGCCTCTGCCTATAGATGCCAGGCTTCCCTCCACCCTTTATCCCCTGTACCCATCACCCTTCTCAGGACTAACAGTTACTTTGAAATCAGCTTATTCTTCCAAGACGAGTCTTTATGCATTCATTACTTATCTAGAGTGTGTGAGAACAATATTAATGCATTAATATATTTTAAACAGTTTGCATAAATGGTATCCTGAATGTATTAGTTTGCACCTTTTTTCCCTCAGCCTTTTGGTTTCCAGATATCTCCAAGTGGATTCAGGTAGATTTCTACTGTGTGGCTGTGCTTTCCTGGAGAAGGCAGTGGCACCCCACTCCAGTACTCCTCTTACCTGTAAAAACCCCATGGACGGAGGAGCCTGGTGGGCTGCAGTCCATGGGGTAGCTACGAGTTGGACACGACTGAGCGACTTCACTTTCACGCGTTGGAGAAGGAAATGGCAACCCACTCCAGTATTTTTGCCTGGAGAATCCCAGGGATGGGGGAGCCTGGTGGGCTGCCGTCTATGAGATCGCACAGAATCGGACACGACCGAAGGGACTTAGCAGCAGCAGTAGTTGTGTTTTTCACAGTGTGGGTCACAGGGCCCATTATTGATTCAGGAAGTCAGGGAACTGGGTTCCAACCAGCATCTGTCTCTAGGTTTACAGTTAAGGGAAGAATGATTCATAGAAAACGTCTTTTAATTTTTAAAAATTATTTATTTTTAAAAATGACGTAACACACATAAAACTGACTGCTGGAGCTTTTTTTGGCTGTGCTGCTGCTTTGTTGCTGCTTGAGGGCTTTCTCTAGTTCTGGCTGGGGCTACTCTCTCGCTGGGTGCTTGGGCTTCTCACTGTGGCGGCTTCTCTTGTGCAGAGCACCAGTCCTAGGGCATGCGGGCTCAGTAGTTGTAGCACAAGGGCTTGGTGGCCTTACGGCATGTGGGGTCTTCCCAGACTAGGCATCGAACCTGTATCCCCTGCATTGGCAGGTGGACTCTTAACCGTTGGATCAGTACGGAAATTCCCGTAACCATTTTAAGGTCCATTACTATCCAGTGGCGTTAAGCGCATTCACATTGTTGTGCAACCATTACCACCATCCATTTCCAGGAGTTTGTCATGTCATAAAACAGAGACTCTTTCCCCTTTAGGCAACTAACTCTCCATTTTCCACTTCCCGCAGCTCCTGGTAATCCCCATTCTAATTTCTGTCTCTGTGAATGTGACTACTCTTGAGACTTCTTGTAAGTGGAATCATACGGTATTTGTCCTTTTGTGACTGGCTTATTTCACTGAGCATTATGTCCTCAAGGGTCAGAATTTACTTCTTTTTTAAGGCTGAGTAATATTTCATTGCAGATATTCACCACCGTTGTGTTTTTCTGTTCATCCACTGACGGGCATTTGGGCTGCTTCTACCTTTTGGCTATTGTGAATAATGCTCCTGTGGACATGGGTATAATAGCAGTTATTATTAATGAAAAATACAGAGTATTAAAATGTCAGGTTGTATCACATGTACTAACGGTAAGTATTATTTGGTAAACCATTTATTTCTGTCACATATGCATGTATGTATATATACTGGTGATGTAGTTGTCATCAATGGTAACAAACCTTCTCCAAACAACTATTTTGTTATGCTTATTGATTGTGTACATCAGGAATTTGCCCTGCCCAAGTGGTGCAGGGCACAGTGGAGATGGTTGTCTCTGTTCTATGCTGTCTGCAGCCCCCAGTGGGAATAATTGAAAGCTGAGTGACTTAACACCTGGCAGCTAGAATCATCAGAAAGCCTCTTTATTCATTCATGACTTACAGTGGCTTCTGGCTAGATATTCAGCTGAGGTATTGGCTGGAACAGCCACCAGTGGTCTCTCTGTTGGTCCCATCAGTCACCAGCATTGTCTGGGTTCCAAGATAGGGTCAGAGACCTCTTCACTCAAAGGAGTCTCAGGGTCACGTTGTCACAATTGCATACAAAGGATTATATGTAGAACATGTAGGATAGGACATGTTTTTTCAAGTATTGATTTATTGTATTTGGCTGCATCTGGCCTTAGTTGTACCATGTGAGATATTCATTGTGTCACTCAGCGTTGTTCACTGTGGCACTCAAACTCAGTAGTTGTGATGCTCAGGCTTAGTTGGTTCATGGCATATGGGATCCTGCTACCCTGAACAGGGGGTCAAACCCACATTCCCTGCATTGCAAGGCGGATTCTTAACCACTGGGCTACCGGGGAAGTCCCAGGGCATATTATTGAGGCCTTTTTGGAAACTACCGTCTGCTACCTCTGGTTCATAATATTAAATGTATTTTTTACTGTGTTTAGTGATTTTTAAAAAAGGTTAGGGGAAAAAAGTCGGCTCAGGAACTTCCCCGGTGGCCCAGTGATTAGGACTCTGTGCTTTCACTGCAGGGTGCACAGGTTCAATGCCTGGTCAAGGAACTAAGAACGCATGCCATATGGAGAAAATAATTTTAAAAATGAAATAAAGTATCTGCTCGATATTGTCCATAGTATGAATAAACTCTAATTTTTCTGTCATGCTGTTTTGATGGACATTTGTTTCCAATTTTTCTTGACTGGAGAAATGGTACTTCAGTAAATTGCCCTTACTGTGTCCCCGTGTGCCCACTCAGGGAACTTTCTTTGAGGTGCTCAAACAAGTCTGTCCCCGAGGTTTGCTGAGGGGCAGATAACCAGTGTGGCTGAAGTCCAGTGAATGAAGTGGATTGAAGGAGGAGCTGAAGTGAATAGTGTTAGGGAGTGGCCAGCCATGCAGGAAATAGAAGCCAGGGCAAGAGTTTCTGGTTTTATTCCAAGGACAGTGGGGAGCCACGGGAGGTCTCTGAGCAGAGCAGTAATGAATATGACTTATGATTCTCCTCTGGCTTCTGAAGAGAAAAAACAGTGATGGAGCAAAATGTAGATTAGCAGGAAGACCCATTCGGAGGTAGAAGGGGCATTAGGAGGTAGAAGTACCCATTAGGGGTACCAGGGTGGTCTCTGATCTGCACTGGCCTCAGGGCACTTGCATTACTTTTCCTGCTGCCAAGCTTAGAACTGTCTCCCAGGATCTACACCTGGTGGGCTCTTTTTTTCTTCTTCTGTTTTTTTGGTCATGCCTCGAGGCATGCAGGATCTTAGTTCCCTGAGGATTGAACCTGAGTCCCCTGCAGGGGAAGTGTGGTGTCTTAACCACTGGACCACCAGGGAAGTCCCATGGTGTGTGTGTGTGTTAGTCGCTCAGTCATATCTGACTCTTTGAGACCCCATGGACTCAGCCTCTTTTCTCCATGAAGTTCTCCAACAAGAACACTGGAGTGGGTTACCATTTCCTTCTCCAGGGAATCTTCCCAACCCCAGGGATCAAAACTTGGGTCTCCTGCATTGCAGGCAAATACTTTACTGTCTGAGCTACTAAGGAAGCCCCCATGGTAGGCTATTCCTTGTTATTCAGGTTTGACTCAGCGTACACCTCCCTGGCTTCTTGGAACTTTGTTCATACTAAGTCACTTGTATCTGACTCTGACCCCATGGACTGCCTGCCAGGTTCCTGTGTCCATGGAATTTTCCAGGCAAGGATAGTGGAGTGGGTAGCCATTTCCTCCTCTAGGAGATCTTCCCATCCCAAGGGTGGAACCCGTGTCTCCTGCATTGGCAGGTGGGTTCTTTACCACTAGCGCTGCCTGGGAAGCCCTTGGAACTTTGAAGACATACAAAATGAAGTAGGGTCAGTCCCTGACCTCAAACACCTCAGTCTTGTGGGTGAGACATATAAATAATTACAGTGGAGATGAAGCAGGAAGAAAGTTCCTGGAATGGGGCTGATAGGCAGACAGGTATGGATTTCTGAGCTGATTTGCTACCAGACCAGGAAATTTGGGGACCAGGGGCTTCCCAGGTAGTGCTAGTGGTAAAGAATCTGCCTGCCAGTGCAGGAAATGCAAGAGACACGGGAGTTGATCCCTAGTTTAGGAAGATCCCCTGGAGTAGGAAATGGCAACCCACTCCAGTATCCTTGCCTGGANTAGTGCTAGTGGTAAAGAATCTGCCTGCCAGTGCAGGAAATGCAAGAGACACGGGAGTTGATCCCTAGTTTAGGAAGATCCCCTGGAGTAGGAAATGGCAACCCACTCCAGTATCCTTGCCTGGAAAATTCCAAGGACAGAGGAGCCTAGCAGGCTACAGTCCACGGGGTCTCAAAGAGTCAGACACGAACTGAACACACATATGCATGCTGAGTTGTAAGCTGGGAATCCAATGTAGTAATTGATTTGCAGCACAGTCTGGACAAGTGTCTCTAACATGTAACCAGGAACTTGAACCACTGATAAGGAGCAAACTTGCAGATAGAGTAAGTGCAAAAAGCCAGGTGCAGAAGAACCACTTTTGAGAATATTCTTTGCAAGATGGTTTGTGACGGTTAAAAAAATGGATAATGGAGAAAAAAATTGGGGAGTGCGCAGGTGCAGTGAAATACTCTTAACAGTGAAAATGAAGGAACATGAAGGGGAGGACAAATGAAGGTTAAAAGGATACATCAAGATACCATATATATTGTTTTATACAAAACAATCTTATGTATCTTTTCTGAATGGACAGGTACACAGTAAAACTGTGAATACCAGTCTTGGGGGTTAAAATTGGCAAATTAAAGGTTTAAGGACAAGTATAAAGCCAGTTTCTCTCATATTTGTAACCTTTTATTTCTCAATTAGGGTAATGAGTTGTTGTTCAGTCACTAAGTCATTCTTTGTGACTCCATGAACTGCAGCATGCCAGCTTTCCCTGTCCTTCACTATCTCCTCCTTGTTCAAATTCATGTTCATTGAGTTGGTGATGCCATCCAACCATCTTATCCTCTGTCTCCCCCTTCTCCTCCTGCCTTCAACCTTTCCCAACATTGGGATCTTTTCCAATAAGTGAGCTCTTCAAAACAGGTGGCCAAAGTATTGGAGCTTCAGCTTCAGCATCAGTCCTGAATATTCAGGGTTGATTTCCTTTAGGACTGGCTGGTTTGATCTCCTTTCTGTCCAAGGGACTCTCAAGAGTCTTCCCCAACACCACAGTTTGAAAGCATCCATTCTTTGGTGCTCAGCCTTCTTTACGGTTCAACTTACATCCATCCATGATTACTGGAGAAACCATAGCTCTGACTACACGGATCTTTGTCAGCAAGGTGATGTGTCTGCTTTTTAATATGCTGTCTAGGTTTGTCATAGCTTTTCTTCCAAGAAGCAAGTGTTTTTTTAATTTCGTGGCTGTAGTCACCATCTATAGTGCTTTTGAAGCCCACGAGAATAAAACCTGTCACTGTTTCCGCATTTCCCCCACTATTTGCCATGATGTTATGGGACTGAATGCCATGATCTTAGNCAAGAAGCAAGTGTTTTTTTAATTTCGTGGCTGTAGTCACCATCTATAGTGCTTTTGAAGCCCACGAGAATAAAACCTGTCACTGTTTCCGCATTTCCCCCACTATTTGCCATGATGTTATGGGACTGAATGCCATGATCTTAGTGTTTTGAATGTTGAGTTTTAAGCCAGCTTTTTCACTCTCCTCTTTCACCCTCATCAAGAGGCTCTTTAGTTCTTCTTAGTTTAGTTCCTCTTTAGTTTCTGCCACTAAGGTGGTGTCATCTGCATACCTGAGGTTATTGATATTTCTCCCAACAATCTTGATTCCAGGTTGTGAGTCATCCAGCCCAGCATTTGGCATTTTGCATGATATACTCTGCATATAAGTTAAATAAGCAGGGTGACAGTATACAGCCTTGACATATTCCTTTCCCGATTTTGAGCTAGTCAGTTGTTCCATGTAAGGTTCTGACTGTTGCTTCTTGACCTGCATACAGATTTCTCAGGAGACAGGTAAGGTGGTCTGGTATTCCCATCTGTTTAAGAATTTTCCAGTTTTGTTGTGATCCACACAGTCAAAGGTTAGCGTAGTGAATGAGGCAGAAATAGATTTATTTTTTAATTCCCTAGCTTTTTCTATGATCCAACGAATGAGTACAGGGTAATGAGTACAGTGGTGTTGTATTTTTATCTCTTTCTCTCCCCTTCCCCCATATATAAGGTATTTAGTTGGCTGCGCTGGGTCTTAGCTGCCCCACATGGGCTCTTCGATCTTCCTTGAGGCATGAGGGCTCTTTCAGTAGTGGCTGCTGGGATTTAGTTCCCTGATCAGGGATCGAACTCAGCCCCCCAGTATTGGAAACTAGGAATCTTAGCCACTGGACCACCAATTGTTGTTGTTTAGTCAATAAGTCACGTCTGACTCTTTGTGACCCCATGGACTGTAGCCCAGCAAGGCACCTCTGTCCATGGGATTTCCCAGGCAAGAGTACTGGAGTAGATGGCCATTTCCTTCTCCAGGGGATTTTCCCAACTCAGGGCCTGAGCCGGAGTCTTCTGCACTGGCAGGTGGGTTGTTTACCACGGAGCCACGAGGGAAACCCCTGGACCACCAGGGGTGTCCCTATATATTCTATTTTTATATTACCTATATTATATACATATTACCATAAATTTATCTATATCTATAATGTATTTTATCTATTTTTATCTGTACTTGTTTGAATGCCCAAAATATCAATAATTCACTTAAAAAACAAGGGGCAGGACTACCCGGCTGTCCAATGGTTAAGACTCTGAGCTTCTGCTGCAGGGACACAGGGTCAACCCCTGGTTGGGGAGCTTGAGATTACTCATAGAGCACTGTGCAGCCAGGAAAAAATAAGAAGCAAAGCAAAACAAAAACACAAGGGGCAGAACAAAGGTATTCATTGCTTTTGTGTATGTATTTCTCTATCTTTGTCTTTGCATTTTTTTGCATTGAATTTTTAAACTCTAAAGTGAAGCCCCCCCATCTCATCAAGCCTATTTACATGTCCACCCCCAACAGGAAAATCCTGCTGCACTTTTCACTGTGCAAATACCTGTAAATTAACGTCCTTCCCCAAAATGTCAGCACCTTGTGAAATTTTCTTAACTTCATTTTTTTTTTTAATGCTCTCTTTCCATGTTGAAACTTTGAAGAGTGTTGCAGCCCTGTACAGCTGTGTGGGATTATGGGATTATGCCTGGTGAGTCTAGAGAATAGTAAAGAGGTCCGGAGTGCCCTAAAGAATCCACCTGCACTGCAGGAGGCTCAAGAGACAAGATTCTGTTCCTAGGTTGGGAAGATCACCTGGAGGAGGGCATGGCAACCCACTCCGGTATCCTTGCCTGGAGAATCCCATGGACAGAAGAGCTTGCCAGGTTGCAAAGAGGAGTCCATGGGGTTGCAAAGAGTCAGACATGACTGAGCGGCTGAGCACAGCACCGGAGACTGGAGGCAGTGAGAA
>SJYV01034604.1:23213-45487 GCA_006410875.1 Neotragus pygmaeus | reverse complement strand
GGAGTGGGGGTTGGGGTGTGTGGGGAGGTGATGGGAGCAGACAAGGCGAGGCCTGAAGGGCTGCAGGGAGAATTTTTTGCTGTTCCTGAGTGAGATGGGATCCCTGAACGGGGAGGAGCAGAGGAAGGGCGTGCCCCGCCTCAGGTCCTCCCAGGCGCTCTCTGGGGGCTGTACGGGGAACAGATCTGGGGGAGGAAGGAGGCGGGAGCTGGAGGGAGTGCTCAAGTTCAGGTGGAAGGTGATGGAGACCATGTCCAGGTGCGGGACAGAGGAGGCAGTGAGAAGTGGGCGAGTTCTGGACAGATTCTGAAGTGGATGGGACCTGCCGCCATACCAAATTGGGGAAAGGGTGGAGTCAGATAGAGATTAAAGATGCTCCCAAGTTTGGAGCCTTAGTATCTGGCAGGTCGGAGCTGCCATCAGCTCGGTCTAGAGGACAACGGAAGGGAAGATCGCAGAGTGGGGTGCACTCAGGGGATCGGACGTAGAAGGGTGAGTGGGAGGTACCCGTGCACCTTCCCGTGGGGAGCTATGAGGCCGGTGTCCAGGGCACGGACGACATACAATGCCGAGTGTTGCCGCCAGAGGGCAAGCGCACCCCATCACAGTCGCGGGGAGGCCCGGCTCCGCCGCTTCTCATGGCCCCCTGGCTGCAGCTCCCGACCTGGATTCGAGCAAATGCCAGTGCCAGGTGACCCCGGGGTCTCAAAGACTAACACGACGCGGCCGATCGTTTATCTGCCTCGAGCACTCCAACTCCCCATTGTGCTGTTCCCACCTAGGGTCTCTGCAAAAATGCCACCTCCACAGCAGGGTGGACCTTCCCTGACCACCCTGGGGGCCCCGACCCCTCTAAGGCATATCCCATTTTAGTCTCTTCCTAGCAGTTAAGGATCTTCCCTTGTGGCTCAGCTGGTAAAATCCGCCTGCAATGTGGGAGACCTGGGTTCTATCCCTGGGTTGAGAAGATCCCCTGGAGAAGGGAACAGCTACCCACTGGAGTATTTTGGCCTGGAGAATTCCGTGGACTGTTACAGTCATTCACGACTGAGCAACTTTCACTTTCACTTTTCAACAGTTAAGACTCTGAAATCATCTTATTTATCCTGTGTGGCCTGTTTTCTGCAGTTCAATTTAAAGTCTGTGCCAGGAACTTACTTCCCTGGTGGTCCAGTGGTTAAGTTTCTGAGCTCTCAGTGCAGAGGGCCTGAGTTTGATGCCTTGTCGGGGAACTAGATGCCAAATGCTGCAACTAGAACCTGCTGCATCCAAATAAATAAATTGAAAACCCATTTTCCGTGTTGTCCATCTATAACCCCAGGGCTCAGAATCATTCCTGGCCTCTAATTTGTGCTAAAGGAAAAAAAAAAAAAGCCAACAATGTGTTCATCATAGCTTACTGATGGTGCTACCCTGTACCAACCTCTGCTTGAAGCTCCTTACATGAATTATCTCCAGCCTTCAGAACAAGCCTGCTAAGCAGAGATTGACTTTTTCTTTTGTCTTGTGTTTTGGCCACACCACCCACCTTGCAGGATCTTAGTTCTCCAACCAGGAATTGAACTCCCGCCATGGTAGTGAGAACACAAGAGTCCTAACCTCTGAACCTCCAGGGAATTCCCCCAGGTAGGGACTGTTGTTATCCCCATATTGCAGAAGAGGAAACTGAGGCCCAGAGAGATTCAGGGACTTGAGATTGCACAGTCAGGAAATTCCAATGTCAGGAGTGAAGTCCAAGTTCTTCCTGGGTGGCTCAGTGGTAAAGAATCTGCCTACCAATGCAGGAGACACAGGTTCGATCCCTGATCCTGGAAGATCCCACATGTCTCGGAGCAACTAAGCCCATGTGCCACCACTACTGAGCCTGTGCTCCAGAGCCCATGCTCTGCAACAAGAGAAGGCACCACAGTGAGAAGCCTGTGCACTACAGCTGGAGTCACCCCTGCCCCCCGCAGCTAGAGAGAAGCCTGTACAGCAACAAAGACCCAGCACAGCCAAAAATAAATAACTTTTTTTTTTAAGTTAAAAAAACTTAAAAAAAAAAAACCAACACAGTGACACTACCAAGATTGTGTTCCATGGTCTAGCTCAGCACAGGTAGGAGATAGCAAACCACTTTACTGGTCATCTGTCTGCTTAGATTCAGCACATTGTCTTTTTTTTTTCTTTTTATTTATTAAAAAATATTTTTTAACACCAAAAACATTTTGTCTTGGGGTACAGCCAATTAACAATGTAATGCACATTGTGTTTGGTACAGTGTTTGATAGAAATATCACTGACTAGAAAACATGGATGTCACATCTCTAGAAAGAAAACCTGTAAGTTGTTCAATTCCCAATGTGTACCTTAGTTTTTTGTTTGTTTTTATTTTTCAAGTAAAACTAAGAATCTCGACCAACTTTTCACTCGGCTGTTCTAGTTTTAAAGGATGAGCTACAGGCTGTGTGTTTTTCTATATCAACATAACGCTTATTAAATACTTTTGTACCATGAGTAAAATTTGAGGTGTTTTGCCAAAAAAAAAAAAAAGTGAAGCCCAAGAAGCCCAACTGCAAAGTCTGAGTTTGCTAAAGGATGAATGGGGCCCCAATGGTAAGTGAGCCCCTTAGGGAGTTCAGCATTGTGTCTTGAACCCCTGTTTCTACACTGAACCTTCTTGGTCTCCACTGACTACACACTCACAGCCCAGTCCCCAGATGCCCTGCCAGGCTAGGGGGAGGCATGAGAACCCAGCAGGTAGGGGTTTTACTCTTCCCATTGTAGGTTTGCAGAGATGCCTCCCAGGCTGCCCAGGTCGGAGGAGAATCATTCAAAGTGGCTCTGGAAGGACTCCCTGGTGGTCTGGTGGTTAGGACTTGGTGCTTTCACTGCTGTGCCTGAGTTTGATCCCTGCAGATCAAACTCAGATTTGGTCACAGATCCTTGCACAGATCCTGGAAGCCTTGAAAAAGGGCCAGAAAAAGAAAAAAGTGGATCTGGAGACCCCAGATTCCAATTACCAGACAGAAGGGATGGCTGCCTAAGGCCCTCAACCCAGTCCCAGACTGACCAACAGACAGACCCATGATCCTCAGCCAGCTCAGCGGGGCCTGGCTGCCCATAGGTTTGGGGAAGCCTGGACCCCAAGATCTTCCAGCTCAGTCCAGGGCTGCTGCCAATCAGACCCCGTCTCTGGGTCAAGGGGCCTCAGCCTTCCCAGTGCCCCCCTTTGCCCTTGGCAGCCAGAAGACCTTCTTGGACTGCACCAAACTGGATAACTAGGGACAGGCAGGCTGCAGCATGAGCAGGATGTGGCTGCCACTGTGTCTCCTCCATTGGATCCACGGGAAGTGGCATCAGAGCTGTGCAAGGCTTGGCCCCTCACGCAAGCAAGTGTACAGGTAGAAAGAGGAGAGGGCTGGGTCTCAGTCCTGATAGAGCAGTCCTGATAGGCTGTGGCAACAGACAGATTGGGGTCAGCCTTGCATGGTTCAGCTGAATGTCTCTTAATCTTTAGTTTTCTCTCCCTCCCGGGCCAGTGCAATTGCCACCATCTTGGCTCCAGCTTCTGCTTATGGCCAGCCTGTCCCCTGAGTCTGTTTTTCCATCTCGTGGCCAGAGGGCATGAAGGATTTTCTCGTTGTGGCATCTGGGGTCTAGTTCCCTGAACAGGGATCGATCCAAGGCCCCCCTGCATTGGCAGCATGGAGTCTTAGCCACTGAACCATCAGGGAAGTCCTGCCTTTATCACTTCTGTAGCCCCATCCCTGCTCTAGCACAGCAGAGCCAGGCACACAGTGTTTGTTTAATAAATGAATAAGTAATAGTAGTACTTACCTTCTAAGGGCTATTGGGCAGCCTGAACAGGAGGGTACAGGGAGCACTGTCAGCTGCATTCAGTTGGTGCTCCATAAAGGTTCTGGTAATTCCTACCAAGTGTCATTGATGGCCCAAGCTTTGAAGCTAGGCGTACTTCAGCTCAGCTTCTGTCTTAGCTGCTGATTTCTGTGTGACCCGGAGCAAACTGGCTTTCCTTTGTGCCTCAGTTCCCACCTTTGCAAAAGACAGTTAATAATAATTGAGAACTGAGACTTCCTTGGTGGTCCAGTGGCTAGGACTCTGCACTCCCAGTGTGGAGGGCCCAGGTTTGATCCCTGGTCAGGGAACTAGATCCCACATACCACAACTAAGAGTTTGTGGGCTGCAACTAAAAAAAGGTCTATACGCCGCAATGAAGACCTGGCCCAGCCAAATAAATAAATATTTTAAAAAAGATAGCTGAGAACTCGTGCACACTGTCTGGGACCACGCCTGGTGGCGGTTTAGTCATTAAGTTGTGCCCAACTCTTGCAACCCTATGGACTGTAGCCTGCCAGGCTACTGTCTAGGCAGTGGGATTTTCCAAGCAAGAATACTGGAGTGGATTGCCATTTCCTTCTCTAGTTTGGGGGGACCATGCCTACCAGCGTGTCCCAAGACCCCTTGGCCTGCTTATCCATTCAGCAGACCTTCACTGAATCCAGGCAACTCAGTGGTGATCCCCCAGCTCTGGACCAGCCACCTCCATTGTCCCATATGGCACCCAGTGGAGGGGACCCTTGGCCTGGGATCCAGCTGTGTACCCTCTCCCAGAGCTGCAGCTGTCCCAGGGGCACACAGGGTGCTCTAAGGGCTGGCAGGCCCCTCAGCAGCTGTGTAGACTCAGGCAAGCAAAGCAGTCCCCTCAGCACCTGTATAGACTCAGGCAAGCAAGGGACTTCTTTGAGCCTCAGTGTCCTCATCTGTAAATGGGGATAATAATGCCTCCAGCCTCGCAGCATGGTGGGAAGGAGTGAGTTCCTCGAAGGTGAGTAGCATGGGCTGGGCAGAGTGTTAGGGTTTGGTGTTCGATTTTGTTACGATGCACCGCCTGAGGCTATAGATATAAACAAGAGGGAGAGAGTCCCTGTCTTCAGGAGGTAGATATGCTGGGAGAGAGAGGAACATTAGCAATCCCCTAAAGAGACATAATAAATCTTTAAGAAAGAGATGAGAGTGCTAAAGAGAGACCACCAGGAGGGTGAAATTTGCCTTGGATGTGCTTCTGAGGGAGGAAGAATGAGTTAGAATGTGCTCTGGGAAGGATGGATGGGAGAGAGATCCAGGTGGAGGGCACGGTAGAGGCAATGGTTTGGAGGAAGGCATAAGTTTCGTGTGGGGTTTCCAGGTGGCGCTAGTGGTAAAGAATCCCCCTGTCAAGATGTAAGAGAGTCAGGTTTGGTCCCTGGGTTGGGAAGATCCAGGAGGAGGGCATGGCAACCCATTCTAGTATTCTTGCATGGAGAAACCTATGAACAGAGAAACCCGGTGGGCTGCAGTCCGTAGGGCCACAAATAGTTGGACATGACTGAAGGGACACAGCACGCGCACATGCACAAGTTTGGTACACTGAAAGAACAGCAAGAGGCAGAACTACCGTGTGATCCAGCAGGCTTACTCCTGGGCCTGGACCCAAACCAAACTAATTCAAAAAGATGCGTGCACTCCTATGCCCGCAGCAGCACCGTTCACAATAGCCAAGACATGGCAACAGCCTAAATGTCCATCAACAGATAAGTGGATAAAAAGGTGTGGTACCCCTATACAATGGAGTACTACTCAGCCGTAAAAAGGAACTAATGGATGCAACTAGAGATTATCATTCTAAGTGAGTGAAGTCAGAAAGAGAAAGTGTAGAATCTAAAATACAGCACAAATGAACCTATCTACAAAACAGAAAGAGTCACAGACACAGAGAACCAGATTGTGGCTGCCAATGGGGAAAGGGGCTGGGGAGGGGCCGAGTGGGAGTTTGGGATTACTAGATGCAAACTATTGCACTTAGAATGGATAGACAACAAGGTCCTGCTGGATAGCACAGGGAACTATATCCAATCTCCTGGGATAAACCATAATAGAAAAGAATATTAAAAAGAATGTGTATATATGTATAACTGAGTCACTTTGCTGTACAGCAGAAATTAGCACAACACTGTAAATCATCTCTACT
The DNA here is from genome assembly GCA_006410875.1 of Neotragus pygmaeus. Lineage (NCBI taxonomy): Eukaryota > Metazoa > Chordata > Mammalia > Artiodactyla > Bovidae > Neotragus > Neotragus pygmaeus. Next base: position 39,477 of record SJYV01034604.1, on the reverse strand, counting down.
TCGATTAGGGGCGTCCCAGGTGGCACCAGTGCTTAAGAACCTGCCTGCAACGCAGGAGACATAGAGACATGGGTTTGATCTCTGGGTCAGGAAGATCTCCTGGAGGACTGCTTGGCAACCCACTCCAGTATTCTTGCCTGAAGAATCCCATGAACCAAGGAGCCTGGTGGGCTACAGTCTGTGGGGTTGCAAACAGTCAGACACAACAGAAGCCACTGAGCACACACATACACATACTTCGGTTAAAAGAACAGAAAAGAGGAAATTCCCTGGTGGTCCAGTGGCTGAGACTGACTCTGTGCTCCCAGTGCAGGGGGCCCGGGTTTGATCCCTGGTCAGGGGGCTAGATCCTGTTAATACATGCCATAACTGAGATCCACATGCCGCAACTAAGATCTGGTGCAGCCAAATAAATATTAAAAAAAAAAAAGAAAGAAAGAACAGTGAGGAGGCCCGGGTGGCTGGGGCAGAGAGAGCAGGGAAGGGTTGCAGAGATATAGAGGTGGGCAGAGGGGATGGTGGGGTGCAAGGTTTAAGCAGAGAAGGACCATGTTCTGGAAGCAAGTTCTGGATCCACTAAGTTGGAAGGCCTCACGGGAAGAACTAGCATTTATTGAGTACCAACTATGTTCCAGGCAGGATTTTCTGTTTAATCCACCCCGCCTACCCCGGGATCCTGAAATACCACCCTTCCCACTGTCCCTCACCCCCGAGGTGGCAGCAGTTTCCTACAAGTGCCAGTCCTCAGGCCCCCTCTTCGTCTCCTGCTTTCAAAAAGCAGCCCTGGTCTGTATTAATTCTCTGTTTTGAAAGGCCTAGAGCAGTTGTCCCCCACCCCCCACTCGCCCCAGTTAAACATTGATTTTGCAGGTGAGGAAACTGCAGCCCAGAGAGGTTGAGTAAGTTGCCCCAACTCACACAGCCAGCAGATGCCAGAGTCAGTATTGAACCCAGGCAAGGTAGGATGGAGTCGCTGGATCCAGACTCCACTGCTCTCTCTCTCTTAAAATTTTATTTATTATTTAACTTCATTGCTATGCGAGGGCTTTCTCTAGCTGCAGTGAGTGAAGGCTATTCTCTAGTTGTGGTGTGTGGCTTCTCACTGCAATGACTTCTCTTGTTGCAGGCACAGGCTCTAGGGTGTGGGGTTTTAGTAGCTGTGGCACTCGGGGTCAGTAGTTTTGGCATGTGGGCTTAGTTGCCCCTCAGCATGTGGGATCTTCCCGGACCAGGGAGCAAACCTGGGTCTCTTGCAGGCAGATTCTTAACCACTGGACCACCAGGGAAGTCCCGACTCCACTGCTCTTGACTTACCTCTCTGCCTCCGTCCCCCGATGCTCTCTGGGCTGGGCTGCATGGCTGTCCACCTTTGCAATCACCTCTGCTTGGCTACTGTTGCTCCTTCTACATCCCTACCTTGGAATCTGCCCTGCTTATTCTCTCCAACAGCTGTGTGCTGCTCGCAAGCACTTGGCACCCGTGGTGAGCCAGTAGCCCATCCTCCAGGCAGCAGGTGAAGACATCCACTGTGCTAGTTCAGGGGTGTTATGCATGCGTGCTAAGTCGCTTCAGTCATGTCCAACTCTCTGCAACTCCATGGACTGTAGTCTGCCAGGCTCCTCTGTCCATGGGATTCCCCAGGCAAGGATACTGCAGTGGGTTGCCACTTCTTCCTCCAGGGGATCTTCCCAACATAGGGATCGAACTCTAGTCTCTTATGTCTCCTGCATTGGAAGGCAGGTTCTTTATCTCTAGTGCCACCTGGGATGAGAAGTATCAGTGCAGCCCAAAGGCATGAGCTGAGCATCACAGTTAGACACATGGATGCACACACCTTGAAGAGATACAGGAAGACAGGCTGAGAGAGGCGCTGACCTGGACCATGCACACTGGGTCCAGCAACAGGGATGCAGGGACAGCCAGTTGGATGTCCAGAGTCCTCCCTGCTCTTGGGGACGCCAGGCCCAGCCCCAGCTGTGGGGGTCAAAGAGCACATTTATCGAGCAGTCACTGTTTGCCAGGCCCTGCTGTTAAGTGTTCGATAGGCACTAACTTGTGCCTCAGATGGTAAAGAATCTGCCTGTAATGCAGGAGACCTGGGTCCAATCTTTGGGTTGGGAAGATCCCCTGGAGAAGGGAATGGCTACCCACTCCAGTATTTTTGCCTGGAGAATTCTATGAACAGAGGAGGCTGGCGGGCTAGAGTACATGGAGTCACAAAGAGTTGGACACGACTGAGCGGCTAACATTTTCACTACTTTCACAATTCGTCATCCTCAGAGTAGCCCCATGATATAGGGGTTAGTAGCATCCTTTTATTTCTTTTTCTTTACTTTTAGGCTACTCCACTCAATATTGGGATATTAGTTCTCTGACCAGGTATTGAACTCACGCTCCCTGCAGTTGAAATGCAGTGTCTTAACCGCTGGACCACCAGAGAAGTCCCAGTAGCATCCCATTTTATGGAAAAGGAAACCGAGGCCCCAAGAGACAAAAATCACTTCCTTAGAGTTACATAGCAGTATGTGGCAGAGGCAGCATTCAAACCCAAGGCCTAGTGGTTCCTGTTTTAAACCACTGAGCTGGACCTCCTCTCATAGAATGAGTCAAAGATACTCCCAGCTGCAGGGAGGACAGATGGCCTACCCCAGACTGGGAGGCACAGTGCTGACCCGGTCCTAGGGTTCCTGAGAAACCAAGGCCAGGAGACAGATGGAGCTGCTGGGGGAAACCTGGGCTCCCTGAGTCAGAGACAGGACCCAGCTGCCCCTAGCTGCCCCTCCGTCATTCCCCGCCAACCCCGAGTCTCCACGCAGCTTCATGCTCAGTGTGGCATCTACAGGAACCATAAGGGCTGACTGAATCTAGTTGTGTGTGTGGGGGCTTCCCTGGTAGCTGAGCGGTGAAGAATCCGCCTGCCAATGCAGGGGGTGTGGGCTTAATCCCTGAGGGGGGAAGATTCCCCTGGAGAAGGAAATGCCAACACACTCTAGTATTCTTGCCTGGAAAATCCCATGGACAGAGGAGCCTGATAGGTTACAGTCCATGGGGTTGCAAAAGAGTCGGACATGACTTAGCAACTAAACACACATTTGTGTGTGTAGATCTGTGTGTATGTGTGTGTAGATACGGGTGTGCGTAGATGTGTGTGGATACATGTGTATAGATAGATTTGTGTGTGTAGATGGTGTGTGTACATGTGTGTAGTGTGTGTGCATGTGTGTAGATGTATGTGTGTGTAGATATGTGTGTGTATGTGTGTGTGTCCCTCCAGTCAGGTTTCCTGGGAATGGGTGGCCCCGGACTAGAGTGTGGGCATCTGGGGTGCCCCTTCCTCAGCTGGGCGCAGGCTCTGCAGCGGATGAGGGCAGTCTGGATTTGGGCGGCTGGAACCAGGGCCCTAACAGATGGACCCGTCTGGCACAGACGCAGGGACATGTGGCGCTGTCGGGGTTCCCTCCAAATGCCCCCTGGAGCGCGGGGCGGGGGGCTGGCCAGGCCCCTCTCAGCCCTTTTCCTGCCTCAGGAAGGAAGGCCCCAGGTGAGGGGAGCAGGAGGAGGGGACCCGAGGAAACAGATGGGCCTGCGGGGCGTGGGAGCCTATGACCTCTGACCCCATAGGCCTGCACAGGGGGTGGGAACAGGCCAGTCGGGCAGCTCCCAAGGCCCTGCTCCAAGGGCCCTGAGTGGGGGAAGGGTCACCCGAGGCCCACAGAGAGGGGCATGCTCTCCCTCCTCCCTCCAGGGTTCTGTGCCAACCCCAAGCAGGGTCCGAGTGGGCAGCTTGGCCCTGGCACTGTGAGCACCCCTCTCTCTGGCAGGCACGAGGTGGCTGTTTCCCCCTCCCTGCCCTGCTTCAGCTGTGCCCACCTCCTGCCAGCCGGGGAGCCAGCTGGGAACCTTGGTGCCAGGGGGGGCCCCTGGAGTCCCTGCCCCCTCCTGGGCAATGCCAGCCGGCCCCCACCCCCACCCCCAGGCCCAGTAATGGGTGGGTAATGAGTGCTGGGGGAGCGGGGACTGTCTCTTATACACATCTAGATGTGTATAAGAGACAGCTGCATGGCTGTCCACCTTTGCAATCACCTCTGCTTGGCTACTGTTGCTCCTTCTACATCCCTACCTTGGAATCTGCCCTGCTTATTCTCTCCAACAGCTGTGTGCTGCTCGCAAGCACTTGGCACCCGTGGTGAGCCAGTAGCCCATCCTCCAGGCAGCAGGTGAAGACATCCACTGTGCTAGTTCAGGGGTGTTATGCATGCGTGCTAAGTCGCTTCAGTCATGTCCAACTCTCTGCAACTCCATGGACTGTAGTCTGCCAGGCTCCTCTGTCCATGGGATTCCCCAGGCAAGGATACTGCAGTGGGTTGCCACTTCTTCCTCCAGGGGATCTTCCCAACATAGGGATCGAACTCTAGTCTCTTATGTCTCCTGCATTGGAAGGCAGGTTCTTTATCTCTAGTGCCACCTGGGATGAGAAGTATCAGTGCAGCCCAAAGGCATGAGCTGAGCATCACAGTTAGACACATGGATGCACACACCTTGAAGAGATACAGGAAGACAGGCTGAGAGAGGCGCTGACCTGGACCATGCACACTGGGTCCAGCAACAGGGATGCAGGGACAGCCAGTTGGATGTCCAGAGTCCTCCCTGCTCTTGGGGACGCCAGGCCCAGCCCCAGCTGTGGGGGTCAAAGAGCACATTTATCGAGCAGTCACTGTTTGCCAGGCCCTGCTGTTAAGTGTTCGATAGGCACTAACTTGTGCCTCAGATGGTAAAGAATCTGCCTGTAATGCAGGAGACCTGGGTCCAATCTTTGGGTTGGGAAGATCCCCTGGAGAAGGGAATGGCTACCCACTCCAGTATTTTTGCCTGGAGAATTCTATGAACAGAGGAGGCTGGCGGGCTAGAGTACATGGAGTCACAAAGAGTTGGACACGACTGAGCGGCTAACATTTTCACTACTTTCACAATTCGTCATCCTCAGAGTAGCCCCATGATATAGGGGTTAGTAGCATCCTTTTATTTCTTTTTCTTTACTTTTAGGCTACTCCACTCAATATTGGGATATTAGTTCTCTGACCAGGTATTGAACTCACGCTCCCTGCAGTTGAAATGCAGTGTCTTAACCGCTGGACCACCAGAGAAGTCCCAGTAGCATCCCATTTTATGGAAAAGGAAACCGAGGCCCCAAGAGACAAAAATCACTTCCTTAGAGTTACATAGCAGTATGTGGCAGAGGCAGCATTCAAACCCAAGGCCTAGTGGTTCCTGTTTTAAACCACTGAGCTGGACCTCCTCTCATAGAATGAGTCAAAGATACTCCCAGCTGCAGGGAGGACAGATGGCCTACCCCAGACTGGGAGGCACAGTGCTGACCCGGTCCTAGGGTTCCTGAGAAACCAAGGCCAGGAGACAGATGGAGCTGCTGGGGGAAACCTGGGCTCCCTGAGTCAGAGACAGGACCCAGCTGCCCCTAGCTGCCCCTCCGTCATTCCCCGCCAACCCCGAGTCTCCACGCAGCTTCATGCTCAGTGTGGCATCTACAGGAACCATAAGGGCTGACTGAATCTAGTTGTGTGTGTGGGGGCTTCCCTGGTAGCTGAGCGGTGAAGAATCCGCCTGCCAATGCAGGGGGTGTGGGCTTAATCCCTGAGGGGGGAAGATTCCCCTGGAGAAGGAAATGCCAACACACTCTAGTATTCTTGCCTGGAAAATCCCATGGACAGAGGAGCCTGATAGGTTACNGTGGGAGAGAGTGTGTGTGTGTGTGTGTGTGTGTGTGTGTGCATGCCAGCCTCCACAATTCTGCGAGTGTATCTGTGTGCAGGGCTGGGAGTCCTGGCTTTTTGTGTGTCTCTGGGTGTGGTGGTTGTGTGTCTGAGCTTAGGGGGTTGGCCAGGGCTGGGGGGCAGCGCTGAGATCATGTAGGTACACAGATGGGTGTGTGTTCAGGTACTAGGAGGAGTGTGTGGCAGTTCTGGGTGTCTGGGTGATGGTGTGTGTCAGGGTGAATATGTGATGTAATGTGTGTGATGGTGTGTGTGTGTGGTTGTGTATGTGTTGCTGAGGGTGTGTGGCGCTGTACACTTGATGGTCAGAGGCTGCATGTCTGGGCATGTGGGTCTGTGTAGAAGATCCTATTGAAGTGTGTGTGCATGTTTGCAAATGCACAGGGGCAGCTGCTGGGAGAGGCTCTGTGTGGTCGGCACAGGGCTCCTCTTCTGCCCCTTCGGTGTGTTCCTGTCCTCAAAGCCCTTGCTGCTAATGCTCTAATGTGGGGGATTGAAGAAGGCAGGGAGCTGGCTCCAAGGGACACCCTGTGTTCTTGGATCTGGATTCTGGGTCCTCGATTATTCTTTTTGTTTGTTTTCGGCGGATTATGTGATTTTAGTTCCCCAACCAGGGACTGAACCCAGGGCCCTGGCAGGGAGATCACCACATCCTAACCACTGGTCTGCCAGGTAATTTCCCACTGGGCCCTTGATTCTAGATTCTAGAGGACAGGATCCAGATTTTTGGATTCTAGATTGTGGACACTTGGACCTGGGTTTTTATTTTTTAATTTTGAAAAGTGCTTTTATTTATTTATGTATTATTTTTAGCTGTGCTGAGTCTTCGTCGCTGCACAGGCTTTTCTCTAGTTGCGGAGAGTGGGGCTACCCTCTAGCTGCGGTTTGCAGGCTTCTCACAGAAGTGGCTTCTCTTGTTGCGGAGCATGCGCTCCAGGGCATGTGGCCTCAGTAGTTGTAGCTCCCAGGCTCCAGAGCGCAGGCTCAGTAGTTGTGGCGGACGCGTGTAGTTGCCCTGTGGTATAGGGGATCTTCCCGGATGGGGGATCAAACCTGTGTCTCCTGCACTGGCAGGCGGCTTCTTTACCACTGAGCCACCAGGGAAGTCCCATGGACCTGGACTTTAGATTCTGGGTCCTGAGTTCTTGGATCTGGATTCTAGATCTTGGTATTTGGGAATTTAGATTCAGATTTGATTCTGGTATCTGGTTTTGAATTTCGGAGTGTGGATTCCAGGCTATGAATTTTGGGTCTGAGCTCCTGCTTCTGGAGCCTGATTTCCCATCTCTGAGCTCTGTGTGTTGAGTCTGGCCTGTCCTCTCTGCCCTTCTGTTCGGACAGGGCCAGTGGCCTCCCTTTACTCCACGCCACCTCCCACCCTGGCCTGATGGGTGCAGAGAATATACATGGCCACCAGGGGACACCCTTGGCTCAGACATGGGCCAAGCTGACCCAGGCAGGAGTTAGGGGACCAGCCCGGCCCGGCCCAGATGGACCCAGCCCTTGGGGGTGTACAAGGACAGGCTTCATCTCCTTCCCCAGCCCTCCCAATCTCACCTGGTGACCGATGTCTCTCAAGCATGGAGATCGGGACCCAGCATTCCCACCAACAGCAGTGTAGACCAGGGGACAGGGCCCCCAGTCAGGGGGTCAGATTGAGAAGAGATGTGTGCCTTGAGAAGGCATGTGTGTCTGTGAAGGCGTCAATGAGTGCATATGTGAGGGTGCGCTGTGTGTCTGGTGTGGGCGCACCCCAGACAGTGATCCCACAGCATGTGACCCTGCATGGTGGTGTATGGTCACGTGTCACTGGGACTGGCAGGGTCCTCATTGTACATTGATGGGGCTACATCTGTAACTCTGAGTGTCACTCTGGCAGTGTGGGGTACTATCCCCTCTCATACGGGTGTGTCTGGCTGGGACCATGATTGGGTCACTGGGAGTCTGTGTGTATATCTGTGGGTGTCACTGTGCCCATGAGGGTGTCTCGGAGTGTCTGGGCAGTGTCCCTGACTTGGTCCCTGTGGCAATAATGTCTTGTCGGTTAAGTGTGAAGACATGTAGAGCAGAGGTGTGCCTTCTGAGAGGGTCTGACCAGGGAAGGCCTGTGGTCCAAAGAGGAGTGGAGAGGGGACCCAGGTGGATGGCACCAGACTCGCTCAAAGTATTTCCTTCATTCCTTCCCTATCTCTGACCCTCGTCCTCTCTGCATCTCTGTATGGCAGTGTCTCTTCTCACCTCTTAGCATCTCTGACTTTGTCCACGTGAGCCGGTTGCCAGGCAGAATGGGCTCCGGGGGTGCCGGCTGACTGGTCGTCTCCCACTCGGGCCCTTCATCTCCCCTCTCGATCTACAGCTCTGTCTGTCTCTCCCAGTCTCTGCCGGCTCGAGTGGGTCCGGGTGGGTCCGGGACAGCCCGGCCCGGGCGCCGGGGCGAACAATGCCCCATTCACGCGGCCCGCCGGCGCCATGGCAACGCGCCCGCCCCGCCCTCCCTGCGCGCGGGCCGCTCGTGCCAAGAGGATGCCATGGTTACGTCAGGCGCGTGCCCGTACCGCGCTCTTGTGAAGGGGCCGGGCCAGCAGGGGGCGCCCGGAGGTAGCCTCTGTCTGGAGTCAGGAGGGGCCATCCTGCTTGAGGGGGACTTCAGCCACTCAGTGCCTCAATTTCCCCTTCTGTAAAACGTCAGGGGTGGGCAGAGTGAGATCCTGTGTATCTGGGGTGTGTGTGTTTTCATACCTATGTGTGATGGTGTCTGTGCAGTTTGGGTGTGATAGCAGTCTTGTGACAGTGTGCCCTTGTGTTTGCATGCCTGGAGTGTGTGCGTGCGTGCGTGTGTGTGTGTGTGTGTGTGGTGGGTGTCTGTGGGTTGGGTGTGAGTGTGTGCTTTGAATTCGTGTGACTGTGTCCATGTCTGTATGCCTGTTGTGTGTGTGTGTGTATGGTGTTTGCATGCCAAGTGTGTGTGTGTGTGTGTGTGTGTGTGTGTGTGATGGTGGATGGCCCTGTTGTGGGGTGTGGTTGTGAGTTTGTGTGATGCTTGTTTGTGTGTCTAGGGGTCCAGCTTCACAAACTTATATGTGCTCACGTGTGTAACTGGGTGTGGGTTCCAAGAACTGCTGGGGCTCGGCTGTGCCCCCGCTCACCTGAGGGCCTCCTGGCATGGAAGGGGGTGCCCAGCTGCCTGGGACCTCCGACTTCTCACAGGATTCAGGAAAGCCCCAGCGGATGAATATTCATAAGGTGGGGGGGCTGGCACCCACCGCCTACAGCTGCGTGTCCATTAGCCACCCTGCTCTCCAGGCTCCGACTGCAGTGGGTAGAGGAGAGTGGCTGTAAGAATACCTGTAAGCAATTCCAAAGTGAGTGGCCTGTACCTTCCGGTGCCCTGCTCCGTGACAATCAGGGTGTGTGGTCGAGTTATTGGAGTAACTGGTTGGGTTCAAACATTGCTCCGGGGGCAGCTGCGTGCCACGCCCTGGGGCTGAAGTGATCGGACCGGCTTCCCCTCCTTGTGACTGAGCAGGGCAGTGACTGTGTGGCCACGTGGCTAGCGCAGCTGCAGGAGCGCCCGAACCGAGTATGCAAGTGCGCCCCTGCTGGTCAACGTGATGCTGACACAGGGTGGGGGCGGCGTGTCAGGGTCAGTGTGACGAGGTGTGAGATTGTGTGGTCGAAGGCATGTGTGGCCAGCATCACTGAGGCTGTGACGGTACTTCTGTGGGCGGCAGCGTGGGCTGAGGGTGTGACAGGGCAGCTCCGGGTGTGGTTGAAGGTGTGGCAGTGTGGCTGACAAGACGCTGGAGGCTGTGTGTGGCTGGGTGATGCAAGGTGTGACGGTGACACTGCGTGACAGTGAATGTGTGACGCGATGAGGGCCTACGGTGGCCCCACCCCCACCCCTAGGCAGCACAGGGAGCCCGCTACACTGTCACACACAGAGAGGTACGGTCACATCCTGTGGTGCCTCACCTTGGTGCCGCAGTGAGTGGCCCTGTGGTGTGGGACTGGCAGCTGCCTGGCCTGGGGACATACGTGGGCCTGAGACAGGGGACACTTGGAGATCCAAGGCCCGCTGGGGCCCTGCCCGGTTCCTCTGACTTCCCTCTGCAGGCTGGCTTTGGGAAGTGGCCTCTAAATGTGGAGGGGATGAGGCTGAAGTGGGCTCCTCCAGGCTGAAGGACTCCAGCCTGGCCCCTGGCGTGGCCCAGGGACTGGGTGGCTGGGTGGCCCCTGACGCTTGGCCAGGGACATGGTGTGGCTGCCCCCCCAACCCCAGTACCCACACCCTGGTCGGCTGGGCGGTGGCGGCATACAGAGGCCCCATTCAGGAGCCAGGGCCAGGTTTCCAGGACGGGTGGGGTGGGTCTCAAGCCGGCTGCAAATGAAATGTTTCCCCAGCTCTTTCCTTGCCTCCAGATGAGCGCTTGCCACCAGAAGCCCTGCCGCCTGCTTGTCCTCGGCCCGGTAGGGGCTGCGCTGCTGGGGCACGTGTGAGTGTGTGTCTACGGGACCTTGTATGCAGCTGAGGGGCTGGCCTGAGCGTCCCCATGTGTGATCTGGGGGTGCCTGTGTGTGCCTCTGAGTGTCACTGTGTGATCTAACTAACTGCGTGTGATCAGAGCTGCCCTTGTGTATCTGTGTGTCCCTGTGTATGCCATCTGTATGTCTTTGTGTGACTCTGTGTGTGCCACGTCTATGGATGATTTTGAGAGCATCTGTGTATGCTCAAAAGGTCTGTAAGACTGTGTGTCATTTGTGACTTTGTGTGGCCTTGTGTGTATGCATAACCGGGCTCAGTAGGTGATGCTGGGAGTTTGCATAACCGTGTCTGGTTGTGTCTCTGTGGGTCAGTGTATGTCTGCATCTCTGGGAGGGTGTCGATGTGAGGGTCTTTGTGTGTGACTGGAATGTTACTGGTGTCACTCTGTGGGATGGCTCTGGGGAGGTCTGTGTGGGGTTCTCTCTGGGGCAGTGTGTGTTCTTGTGTGTCTGTGGACTAAGGATGTGCGCCAGTATCTCTGGGTGATCCTGTGTCTGTGTGATTATGGCATTTATATGACCCCTCCAGAAGAGGAGGAGGGTCGGTATCTTCGTGTGTCTGGGTATGTATGTGTCTTTGTGATTTTGTGCCTGTGTGACTGCAGGAATCTGGTGTGTTTGTGTGTGTGTGTGTATGACATGGATGTAGGTGCCTGGCCAGAGGCACCTTGGCAGCAGGACCTGTGATTCTGCAGTCCCCAATAGGGGTTCCCAGCCCACAGAGGAGGCAGCGAGCACAAGGCTGGGACCCCAGGCCTGGGCACAGACCATGCCCTCCAGGCTGGGCAGGGAAGACATAAGGCCCTCTTAAAGAGTGGGGATCCCCAGTCCTGACGGGAGCACCCCTCCCCAACCCTGGCAGCATCTGCAGCCTGGCTCTTTATCGTATTGCCAGATGTTCATTGTCCTCTCTGGAGGGCCTGTCCACCTGCCCACTGAGCCCAGACACGCCTGAGCCCACCTTTGGTGGCCCAGGACCTGGCTGCCAGAGGCTAGATGTTCCAGCCCCCAGCATCCTGGCCAGGGAGTGCCATGGGCCTGGTGCCTGCTCCTCCCCCCTCCTCCTCTCCCCACACACCTGCATTGCAAGAACACACCTGCTGCCAGCTGCAGCCAGGTGGGCAGCCCCGGCAGGGAGGAATGTGGGGGATTCCAGCTGTGGCATTCCAGCTGTGCCCAGCCCCCTGGCAGCACCCTCCTCCCCTGTGATTTCTTGAAAGCCAGGTGTGGTCCTAAGACCTGGGCTCTGCAGGGGAGGGGGGTAGGGGGAAGGGAGGCTTCCCCATCACTGTGTCCTCCAGCCTCTCTGCAAAAATCCTCCCAGCTGACAGCTGTGGAGGGGGGAGCAGAGTGGATGTGTGTATGCACGGAGTGGGGGGGCGTGTTGTGTGTATGGGAGTAAGCATGTGGAGAGAATTCTGAGTGTGGATCTGTGCATGAATATGGGGACGAATGTTCTGTTTGTGTGAACATGTGTGAGTGTGAAAGGAAGAGTGTGTATGTGTGTGCATAGGAAAGGTGTTGTGCTGTGAGGGTGTGTGTGAATGGAAGGATGGCTGTTGGGTGTGTGTATGGATGTTGTGTGTGTGTACGCATAGCATACATGTATGGAGTGGGTATGGGATGCTGGTTGCAGCAGAGCCCAGATGTAGGACCAGGAGAGTGAAGAGGGAGTGGGCACAGCTTGCAGAACAGGGCTGGGAGGATAGGCTGCCAGGTAGGGAGAGGCCTGAGCCAAAGGTGCCTGAACTTCTGAGGGGTTACTGCTTCACGGCTATTTGCAGAGAGGCAAGGAGGGTCCCTGGTGGCTCAGACAGTAAACAATCTGCTTGCAATGTGGGAGACCTGGGTTTGATACCTGGGTAGGGAAGATCCCTTGGAGAAGGGAAAGGCTACACACTCCAGTATCCTTGCCTGGAGAATCCCGTGGACAGAGGAGCCTGGCAGGCTACAGCCCATGGGGTGCCAAAGAGTCAGACACGACTGAGTGACTAACACTTGCGCACTACAAGGAGGCCGCCCTGGCTGTGAGGGGGTCTCCCCAAGCTTCGAGTTATAGTAAAGATCCCAGACACTCCCAAACCCTTCAACCCTTTCTTCCCCCACCCCCAAACCTTTCTCACCGCCCTCCACCAGCGCAGAGGCCCACACTGCTCTGATGTCCCCTTCATTCAGGCCCCCGTAATTCCCCAAATGTATTCTCTGCTCCTCCCCTAAGTCATCTAATCCCACCTCAAACCCCTCCTGGACCTACAGATCCCTAGCTCCTTCTCCTAGCCAGTCCCAGCCTCTCTTGGGCCTCCTCAAANAGCCGTCTATGGGGTCGCACAGAGTCGGACATGACTGAAGCGACTTAGCAGCAGCAGCAGCAGCAGGGTTAGTTCTCTGGTAGTCTAGGTCTTGGAGTCAGTGCTCCCAAGGCACTCCAAAGTCTCAGGGCTTGATCTCTGGTCAGGAACGAAGATTCCACAAGTGGCTTGTTATGACATTAACTGAGATTAAATAAATATCCAGAAACGAGAAACCAAAGATGAACCCCAGAAAAATGACAGTTATAAAATCAGGCAAATAATAATTAAAATAATGGAATATACACATATACGTATACACCCATGAACAAAGTGAAGTAGTCCAACAAAAATAAAGTACAGTAGATTTACCTAGTGAACAAAGGAAATAAAAAAATTATATGTACCAGTTAAGAACAAAACTAAAGCACAAACTGGAAATCAATACTAAAGCAAGGTGCCAAGTGGGGAATAAAACAATGAAAACAAAGCTAGCAAATATGTTGAGAGGAAAGGAAAGAAAGAAAAGAAAGAAAAAATAGATACACAAATTTAAATAGAGGTAGATTAAGAAGATTTATATACATTAAAGATTAACTGCAATGGGAAAAGAACAGTAGGAAAGACAAAAAAGGAATAAATGTAGAAAAATATAATATCTTAAAAAAATTAAAAATATAAAAGAGAAAAGAATAAAGAAAAATGAAGACAGAAAAAAAGAAAACTTCACAGAACTGCAAAATCCCAATGTAGAGGCAGAGGTTTATAACAACAATAAAAAGTATGCTGAATATACACATATACACCCATAAGCAAAATCAAAACAGTTTCAACAAAGATACAGTACATTAGATTGACCCAATGAACAAAGGAAACTAAAAATTATATCTACCAGAACAAAAAACAAAACTAACTAAAGTACATACTGGAAAACTAAACTAAAGCAAGGTGCCAATTGGAGAATGATAAAGCAATGAAAATAAAACTCACAAATATGTTGAGAGGAAAGGATAGAAAGAAAGAATAGATAAGAAGTTAAATAGAGGTAGATAAAGATTTATAAACATTAAAGATTAACTGCAAGGGGTAAAAAACTGTAGAAAAAGCAAACAAAGGAATAATTTAGAAAAAATACTAGTAGTTTAAAAAAAATTAAAAATTGAAATCAAAAAAAGAGAAAAAACAAAAAGGAAAACCACACAGAATGGCAAAAGCACAATGAAGAGGCAGAGATTTATAACAACAACAAAAAATTGTGATCGAAGGGGAAAAAAAGCTCAAAAGCTTAATTATATTTCATAGTGCCAATAAAATTGACAACTACAGCAGAGGGGGGAATAAAAGGAAAAAGAAAAAAAAATCCAAAAGAATTCTACAGAACAAGTCAAAACATTAGAATAATAAATGTTTTTCTTGAGTCACTGCTGTCAGAATCCTTTCCCTCGCTGGGAGTCACAGTCCACCTCACCTCCCTAAGATGCCGTCCAACACTGTGCTGATCTCTGGACCTATTATGGGGGCAGCTTAGATTCTAATCTGGTCCTACTCCTGTGTGTNACGGTAGTGACAGACACACACGTAACCAGGCACATCCTTAGGCGCACAGAGACCTCCCCCGCCCCAGGCGTCGCGCGCACACACACCTAGTCACATACACCAACACAGCCTGATACACACAGCCCCACTCTCTGAAAAGATCCAGAGCCCTGGCTGTGCGACACACACAGGCACCTGTGTACACAGACACTGGTACACACATGTCTTCATCACGCCCCAGATCCACAGGGACCCCACAGAGAGAAAAACATTTTTAGGGACACCCATTCACTCTTTCTGCAACACATCGCCCGATTACAGACAGACAGACTGGGTACACATGCTCTGGGACACATAGAGAGACCCACATCCATACCACACAGACACAAGCTTGTTACGTCCACTGACACTTTCTGATAGAAAGAGGCTCAGAGTTGGTGCACATACTGGGGTCAGCTCAAAACACACACACGGTGGCACCCTCATCACCAGCACTGCCTGTCAAAGAGCAGACCCTCCATATACCTGACTCCAGCTAGAATGTCAGCGCACCCAACGCAGGCTCTTTTGTCTTGCTCCTCACTATGTCCCCAGCGCTAGGTACAGAGCCTGGCAGACACTCACCTCTGATTCATAGACACCCCCAGGACACAGCCAGACCCGCATTGCTGCTTCACCACACTGGTCCATTCAGAGACTCCTGGATAGATGTACACTGACCTGCCATCTCCTTTTCTCCCAGAGGACAGCCAGACCCACCTAGCCTCCTGAGAGACAATGCTGGCCACCTTGCCTCAATGATGCAATGTGACCGGGAACATATGCCTTCAGGTATATGTTCACCCCACACGGACGCACACACACACATACACACACACCTGGGCATCGATATGCTTCCAGCAGACAATGCATAGCTGAGAATTGCCACAGCTTCTTGGCCCAGGAAGGTGAGAAGGTGCTGGCAGCAGGATGGAGCTTTGTCTGGGCAGGAGCTGCCTGGGGGCTCCAGGCACTGCCTCCCCGCCCACCCTGGGGGTCATTCAAGGGCTCCCCCTGCCCCCATGCCAGGATCCCCAGCATCAACCTTCCCCTCATTCTTCTCTGATCCAGAAATGGGGGATCAGGGGCCTGCACGAGGGGAAATGGAGCCTCACCGGGGGTGTGAGTACTGTACCTGAGGCCTCCATGTCCATTTCTGTCCCTGATGTTTGGGACACGTGACCCTTGGAAGATCTGTGTATGTACATGAGCAGGTTCAAGGACGTGTGTGTGAGGGAGGGGTCTGGGTGTCTGTGTGTGACACTTGTGTGCAGCTGGGCCTCAGGAGTGTGGTGTGTGTGCCTGTGTGTCGCTGCAACTGCCACTGTCACTTTGTATCAGTGCTTTCCCTGTGTTTGGCATGTATGTCCTGGTGTCTGATGGGGTGTCTTTGTGTGACAATGTGTTAGTATATCTTCATAACTGCCAAGATGGTTTTTTGGTGCAACTTTGTGTGTGTGTGTTGCAGGGGCATTTTGGGTGTCTGTGTATAGCAGTTGTGTGTCCGGAGTGTGTGAGGATGTGGTTGTATGATCATGCCAGTGTCAGTGTACCAGGATGAACCTGTATGCGTCAACCTGCACTGATGTGTGTCTTTGTGGTATCAGTGTGTGTCCATTGGAGTGTGTCCACCTGTATTGGGGAGTCTAAACGTGATTTGTTGTTGAAATGCATGTGTGTGGGCATCATCGTGTGATGGTGGGCCCTGTGTGCATGTCAGTGCGTGCATTGTGGGTTGCTTTCCTAGTCTTGCGTATGTGTGTGCCTGTGTGTCAGTACATGTGTGTGGATTGTGTGTCCATGCTGCGTGTGTAGGTGTCTGCGTGTGCTTTGTTGGAATGTGGAACGTGTGGCAATGAGTTCTGTACGTGACATGTATGGAGAGGTCCGAGCCTCACTGCGTGTCAGCGTGTGTCTGCTTTGGAACACCGACCAGCACGTGTCGGGGTGGCCGCGTTGGTGTGCGCCCCCGCGCGCGCGTGTCTGCGTGTGTGTGTGTGCATGTGTGCGTGCATGTGTGTGTGTATGTGTGTGCGCGCCGGCCGTCGCTCCCCCGCCCTGCCCGCCCCT
>SJYV01034604.1:0-21840 GCA_006410875.1 Neotragus pygmaeus | reverse complement strand
GAAAATGGCGGGGCTCCCAAATTTCTGTGGGGCAGGGGAGGGGAGGGAGGGACGGGCCGGCTGCCAGCCCAGGCCGCGCCTCTTCCCCGACCCTGGACGCCGCAGTCGCGCCCCCCAACCCCGAAAAAAAAAAAAAAGCCAAACAACTTTCTTTAGCGCAAACTTTCCGGCCCCAGCGACCCCGGCTGGCTGCGGCGCCGCGGACCAGGCAGGTCTGGGGAATCCCGTCCCGCTGCCTGGAGGCGGGAGGGGCGGGAAGGAGTCGCGGACAACTGCCGATCGTGCTGCGGCCACGCCGTCGAGTCAGCCGCGGGCGCTGTGCCGACCTTGGCGCGCTGCGAGAGCGCGTCCCGCCTCCAGCGAAGTTCCCAGCACCGAGCTCGGTGCAGGGCGAAAGAGGCCGGGGGGGATGTCTGCCCTGCCACCCCACCTTCCCCGGAGGTGGCTTCAGGCTCTGAGAGGGCACCGAAGATACCCAGAGCCCCACAGCGGCCCTGGTAGCACTGTCTCCTGGGCCATGCTATGGTTGGCAACCCAGACTCCGCAAAGGGACACCTGGGGGCCGCCTAGCTCTGCCTGCCAACAGAGCCTTCGTTTGTGGGGAGGGGGCATCTCTAGGCCAAATCTGGGGTCCTAATTGTCCCCTCTGCCGATCTGAGCCTTGCCAGCTGTGTGCCAAGTGTGCCCAGGCTGGGGAATGGGAGTCCACGTGAATATGGCGGCAATGCGGGTGTGGTTTGTGGCAAGGGGCTAGAGGGAATGTCAGGGGTTTGTGCCAGCCCCCTCCCAACAAACAGAATGCTTGTATCCACAGATGTGTGTGTGTGGTGTGTGAGTGTCAGTCTCAGGGTCTGCATGTGGCCTTGTGGATCAGGCATGGGCAGCCCTGCCCGGTATGGACATGTGTGTGTCCAGGAGCGAGGGTTTTCCTGAACAGAAGCAGGTGTGAGTACATGTCAGTGAGGTGCGTATGCACCACGTGTGTCACAGAGTGTATGCAGGTGTGAGCAAGCACTCTGGCCTTGATGGCAGTGTGGGGAGCCCTCACACCCACCATCAGTCAGGGCGGCCCCTCTGACTGGCCGGCCACCCCATCTTAGGCCCCCCGGACAACCACCCCTATACACCTACCTGGGTGTGAACTATGGCTGGCCAGTGTGGCTGGTGTTTGGGGCCTAGTGGAATCAAGACCTCATGCTTGAGCGGCCCTTGGCCCACCAGCTGCCTGCTTAGCTCCCAGGCCTACCCTCCTCCTTGGCCTGGGTGAGAAATTGGCTCCTCAGACATTGCAGCACCCTGGGAAAGAAAATACCAGCTGGCCCACTGGTGACAAGATGAGGAAGGGCTGGGGTAGCCCCCAGACTCAGGGCGATGGCCAGGCCTTGGCTCTCTGACATCCCAGAAGGGAGCAAGGGGTCAGCTCTGTGTGGCAGGCCTGAGTGTGGCAGGGCGTCTGGGGAGAGAAGGGGGCATGTGCTCGCTGGATTGAGCTCCTCAGCTCTGGGCAGGCAGCTGCTGTTGACTGGTCAGCGGAGTCCAGCCTGCCCCTCCTGCCAGTCACATTTCTGGGAGCTGGTCTCTGTTTTTATAAATCGTTCTGCTTCCCTAGTTTGCTCTGCCAGTCTCGTCTTTTCCTGTATCTCTGTCTTTCTCTGCCCCTTTTCCGTCTCTCTCGCTGTCCTCTATCTGTGACTGTCCCTGTCTTTCCCTGTCTCTCTCTGATTCTGGCCCCATCTCTGCTCTATCCTCCCCCTCGAGTCTCGGACTCTGTCTCTCCCTAGCCTCGTTGTGTGTCTTTTTTTTTTTCCAAACCAGAATTGGCTTCGATTTTAAAGTCAATAAATGATTGAGCAGGAATGAGCTTGGAGCAGCGGGGCCCTGGCGGGGAAAGGCACTGTGGGCAAGGGGGAAGGGCGGACGTGANTGGGATACAACCTTAAGATGTTATCTTGTTTGCCAAGGCTTGGAAAAACATTCCCTGAAAGCACACAGGAAAAGAGAAAGAAGCTGAGCAGAGAACAGCGGGGATCAGAGGGTGGCAGGGCGGGGATGGAGTGTGCGGCTGGGGGTCAAGGACTTGGAGAGAACAGCTAGAAGCCCTGGAGAGAACATGCCCCGTGTCTGAACTCTTTAAATAAATTATGAGTATTGTTATTTTTATAAAACATTTAACCCAAGGGACGCTTAGGATTAATATTATCTTTTTCAACATAGAGAAAAGATAGAAATGCATTATAATGATTTAACAGGTCAGAAGTCAGTCAAGAGCACTTCATTTCCCCCCACTGATATACTACTGGGTTATCATGCCTGATTTGCAGTTTTTACCATGAGTATTTTCATTCACTTTGTTGAAAACTGTCTTTTTTTTTTTTTAAGGGGGATTCTTTTGAAAATTAATTTATTTGACTGTGTCAGGTCTTACTTGCGATATGTGGGATCTTGTGCTGTATGCATGGATTCTCTAGTTGTGGCACGTGGGTTTAGTTGCTCCACAGCACATGGGATCTCAGTTCCCCGACCAGGAATCCAACCTGCGTCCCCTGCATTGCAAGGTGGATTATTAACCACTGGACCACCAGGCAAGTCCCCCAAACTGCCTTTTTCTATAATTCCTGCTGACTTTGAGATTGTGTCATAACTAAAGCTGCCAAACAACCAGACACTTTGGGATTTCAGGATCCAGTCAAGGTCATGAACCTTGCCTCCATCTACTGGAGAAAGCACTGTAAGAATGTTTTAGGGCAGTGCATCAGGTTAGATCTAAAGTAAACAAAAACTACTTGCTAGGCTCAAAAAGACTAAGACTTTTTTTCTATTTGCCCTCTTAAACTTTCTCTGTTATTTCTCTGTACATAATCCTCTGTTATTAGTATTTGTATTAACACACATTTCACAATTAAAACAGAGAATTATACCTCAGTAGTTAAACAAACATGTCATATTCAATTGATTTGTTGCTGCTGTTTGGAGACAAACTTTCAAGTTTTAAAAGAAACTTACTCCTTCCTACATATTTAGATACCCAATTAAAACAAATTCATTTTTGTAGATTTAACTTCACTTCACTGTTTAACAGTCTTTACTATTTTCCATTTTCTTATCCAGCTTCTGATCATCTAAAACAATTAAGAGGGCAGCAGAAATTAGTAGCGAAGGAATAACCTGCACCCTACAGGAAACCAGGGCATCTTCCTGGCTTGGGTAAAATAATAATTAGAAACGCAAAGGCCCAGTTGCAGTAATGAGAAGCTTAGCATCAGTCACTCTTAAGTAAATCGACTTTCAGGTTGGCCATCATTAAGCATGAATGAAATATTAATTATGTAACTCGTATCATTAATAAGTTTTTCTAAAACATTGTGGAAGCTTCTCCATAGTCGGAGAAATGTCTGCCCTTTTCTGTCAAAGAAGTAAACTTAACTGTCCCATAACCAGACTCAACCCTTTCTTTCCTTCATTGCAAAAGGTCCTGCTAAATGTTTCCCTCTACTCTCTACAATCCACTCTTCACTATGACTTTTTTGACTAATCCTCAGCCAGGCTCACTGACAAGCACTCAACATACATTAGCTAACAGGATCTTCACAATCCTGTGTGGCAGAAACCACCATTCCCATTTTACAGATGAGGAAACTGAGACAAACAGCTTAAGACACAATTGGGAGAATTCTGTGTTCCTTCAATTCGAAGATGTCACCAGATTTTATAAAATTACTAATTTAAATTTTTTGATAGGGTAAAATACACATAAAAAATTACCATTTATATGTGCAGTTCAGTGGCAATAAGTACATTCGCAGGTCTGTGGAATCATCACCATCATCTATCTACAGAACTCTTTTCATATTCCAAAACTCAAGCTCTGTATCTATTAAATACTAACTCCACATCCCACCCTTTCCCCCACAAATGGCAACCACTATTCTATTTTCTCTCTCTCTGAATTTATTTGACTACTCTAGGTATCTGCATGCATGCTCAGTCATGTCCAACTCTTTGCAACCCCTATGGGCTACAGCCTGCCAGGAACCTCTCTGACATGGAATTCCCCAGAGAAGAATACAGGAGTTTGTTGCCATTCCCTTCTCCAGGAGATCTTCCTAACCCAGGGATCAAACTCAAGTATCCTTCACTGCAGGCAGATTCTTTATCATCTGAGCTACCAGGGAAGCCCAAAACACGTTACAGATACCACTTTTAAGATCATAAAACACATCACAGCTTCTGAGATATCAAATGGGAGAAGGCTATTGGAGAAGGCAATGGCAACCCACTCCAGGACCCTTGCCTGGAAAATCCCATGGACGGAGGAGCCTGCTGGGCTGCAGTCCACGGGGTCACTAAGGGTCGGACACGACTGAGCGACTTCACTTTCACTTTTCACTTTCATGCATTGGAGAAGGAAATGGCCACCCACTCCAGTGTTCTTGCCTAGAGAATCCCAGGGATGGGGGAGCCTGGTGGGCTGCCATCTATGGGGTTGCACAGAGTCGGACACGACTGAAGCGACTTAGCAGCAGCATACTATCAGCAAATTATTAAATTGCAAGCATGAGACCTTCTACCTGTTGGATTCTTAATACTGCCTCAATTTCCTTTGGTTCTGAAATTAAAGTCTATGATAGGCTAAGCTCTGACTATCATACCCATGCCTTTTTTTAAATTTTTTATTGAAGCACAGTTGAATCACAATGCAGTGTTAATTGCTACCGTATAGCAAGGTGACTCAGTTATACACATATATACAAATTCTTTTTTATATTACTTTCCATTACTGATAATCACAGGATACTGAATATAGTTCCCTGCGTTTATGGTAGCTGGGACTGTTGTTGGTATTCAGTCACTGAGACGTGTCCTACTCTGTGATCCCATGGACTAAAGCACACCAGTGGGGATTAGCAGATGTAAACTCCTATATACAGAAGGATAAAAGACAAGGTCGCACACCCACGCCTTCATTATTCCAAACACTCACTCCCACTCTCCCCTTCTTGCTTTGAGCTTTGCCCTTTGTCATCAATCTTTTTTTAAAAAAACTTCATTATCTATGTGCTTGCAAAAGCACATGTAATTTGGAAGGACTGTATTCCACATGAGGGGACAGATATAAATCAGGTTGTACAAATAAAAATAAGTTAAACCCAAGAAAACTTACCTCTGTGTAGTTAACATTTAGTTTTTTAATTGTCTTTTTTGGGGGATAAAAACTGAATCTTTGTAAGGTTTGTAAAGTATTTGTCCATTTTGTGGATACTTTAAAATGTTAGATATTAAGACAAAGAGCAACCAAAATCACAAATTAACAAGCCATCATTCATCAAATGAATAAATTTAACACAATAAATAAATGCTATTTTAATAAATGTTAAATCCAGTTCATTCAATTGTATATACCATTTTATCATTCATGGAGCAACATTCATCACAAATATAATTACTGACCGCCTATTACATGCCAAGCATTGTTCTAGGGACCATCAATGCAGTGGTTTTGTTTTGATTTGTTTTAAATATAGTCAAAAGTCTCAATGATACTTCCATTCCAGTTGAAGAGAGAAAAAAATACATATAAATATGGCAAATACATAGTACATAAGAAAGTGGTGCATTCTTAGTAAAAAAATAAAAATAGGGATATGTACTATGAAGAATATCTACGTGAAATTTCACATCAGGTGGGCAGAAAAGGCCTCAACGAGAGCACAACTTTTAAGTAAATGTGATGAAACTAGTCATCCAGATAATCTGAGAAAAGAACTTTCTAGGCAGAGTACACAGCCAGGGCAAAGGCCCTGAGGCCCAGTTTCACCAACATGTTTGAGAATCAGTGAGGAATCCCACGTGCCTGAAGTGGAGCAAACAGGCAATGAGACCTGAGGTCAGAAGGCAACAAGGAGCAAGTAAAAAACTGAAGGCCTTGCAGTCCAGCAAGCACTGTGGTTTCTAAGTCACATGTGACTACCACTGTAGGTTTCTCAGAAAGGCATGGATGACATGATTTATGTTTCAGGAACCATCATATCACTTTCACCAGAAACACTTTAACAGACTGAGCACCTATTAATGGAGATGTTTTGGACACAAGTGGAACACTTAACCACAGAGCCCTCGTGTTATGGCTTCACTGGCTGCCTCTAAATGCAGGATGGGAATGGGTTCCTCTAAGTTCCCTTCCCAAAGTGTGCTGAATGGTCAGGAAAACAAGCAGTAAAGAAGGGGCAAGGGAGGAGGTAGAAACAGCCTGAGAAATATGCCAGGAAATCTCTGGTTTCAGAGCATGAAGCAATTCCCCAAAGAAATCAGCAGACCTGGATACTTAAATCTCTAGAGGAGAAATTTGCAGAAAAACTAAAGGTGCAATAACTAGGTGTGGAAAGTAATATATCTATTATACAAAGTAAAATATACAAAATAAAATATCTAAAATACTATTATACAAAGTAAACTATCTCAAAGTAAGATATACAAAGTAAAATATTTATGCTTATCAAGGTTGCAGAGATGCGCTAAAAGATGAACCGTACCATTTGCACTTGACATGGGGAGGTACACCAGCTGGAACAGGGTGGGAGCATTGGTATTTGTGTCACATCACGTGAAAATGCCTCAGGTGCAGGATGTACTGATACCATTAAGGTTCCCAAAGCAAACAACTGACATTGCCACCACAGACCAAAAATAAGATTGTCATTCTTTCATACAATTTTCATTAACTTTTATATAAAAACAATTAACTTAGAAGCTTATTCATGCATTTTCCTGAAAAACTGAATATCCATTAAATACTTACAAAATGAACACATTTTCTAGCTTCTCTTTTCAATATTTTTGTGACATTCTGTGGATTTTCTGTGTTTAACACAAACTAAAACAGCACTTGCCATTGTTTTTAGGGAAAGGGCAGATCTGCCACGCAATCAGTTTTCGAGAAGGATGCCTAGAAAGAGGCTCATTGTTCAGTGACTAAACACCATTCAGAGCTCAATCCACAGATTAACTCCTGTACTGGAATCGAAATGACTGTCACAACCACTAGATGGCACTTGACACCACACACTGCTACCAACCTCCCTTGCTATTAGAGTATCTATTCACTGTTCGTGCTGCAGTCCATGGGGTTGCAGAGTCGAACACAACTGAGCAACTGAACAACAACATTCACTGTGCTCCCTATTTTGAATCGCTATTGGCCCTTTTCAAATAAACTTCCCAGTATTACCAATAAAGCATCTATTAAGTGCAAAACTCTTTCCCTCACAGGACTATTTGTTTTGAGCCACAGCAGATCATTCAAGCACAGCTCAAATGCTAGTCCACCTTTATGGGCAATTTCAGGTGACCAGCTGGCACACAAGAAATGTATACCTACAGCAATTTTTTAAAAAATGATTTTTAGAGTCAAAAGGAAATCAGAATCTCTTAATAGATAAAGTCGGGGCAAACCTGTCACCCTGTAGCTGTTTTTTCCTGTTCTGATCAGCTACTTTATGTTCTAAGTTTTGGACTAAGCAACGAAAGATTCACGGTGTGGGGCTGGTAACAAGCAGATATCTACCATTTGATTCTGGAGCCACTCGATGAGTGTTTCCGCTGTAGAGTCCGGGATCTGGCACCTCAAGCCTTCCTTCTCATCCGCTTCCATCATCTCCAGCAACCCACGCAGGTCTTCCACAAGGTGCAGGGCTCGCAAGCTTCCCATGAACGGGGAGGTGGGGGACTGGCAATCGAAAATCCCATTGGAATATTCCAGGGCCTTAGAACCTAGGTTTTAAAAAAAAAATCATAGAGAGAGCAGTGGGACTTATGCTGGATAATATACCAAAGGTGAAGGTGGCAAGCAGTGAGGAATGACCAAACAAGAATAAGGAAAAGAGAATTCAATCATGTAAATCTCTCCAAGGGATAGTCATTTGGTGAAAAAATAAAAAACATAATTGATGAGAGATTGTTGTTGTTTAGTCATTGAGTCCAGCTCTTTGCGACCCTGTGGACTGCAGCCCGCCAAGCTCCACTCATCAAGGGATTTTCCAGGCAAGAAAACTGGAGTGGGTTGCCATTTCCTAAATATCAGTGGTCAAACACCTAACAGGGAGGCCAGCTGTGTGGCATAGTAAGAGTAGGATGGGTCTTGGCATAAGATGTGCTGACTTCAAGAAACACAGGCTAAGAGAGCAGATCAGTTTGTGTGGAGCCATGTATTCCCCAAAATAAAAATTTTAGAAAGCATAAAGTTTTTAAATCCCCCTAGAAAGAAATTGCATATTGAGGTGGAAATTGCATAGCATAATTTCAAAGGTAAGAGAGCCAGCTCTCAGTTAGAATTTAATGTCTGAAGTTCAATAACTTACACACGTACATTGTATACGTACAAGGAAGCATGTGTAGATAAACACTTTCCCCTACAATTTTGTTTGCAGCCTAGCATCAAATGCTCTTGCTAATGTTAGCTTCAAAACATAGTTTTAAAGCCATTTTTGTTCTCTATTACTTTTACGGAACACTCTACTACTTAGATACATACACTGACTCACAGTGCATTCTGAAAGCACCCATAGACACTTCTACATCTCTTTGATTTTTATTTTCTGGTCTATCAAACATACCATCAAATATACATATTAACTTTACATTTAAATTTCAACAACTATGATATTTAGGCCACATCACCTCACAAATCCGGTGGCTTCCCTTGTGGCTCAGCTGGTAAAGAACCTGCCTGCAATGCGGGAGACCTGGATTCGATCCCTTGGTTGGGAAGATCTTCTGGAGAAGGGAAAGGCTACCCACCAGTATTCTGGCCTGGAGAATTCTATGGACTGTGTAGTCCATGGGGTCACAAAGAGCTGGACATGACAGAGTGACTTTCACTTCATTTCTCACAAATCCAAAGGTCTTACAGCTGGATGAGACCTATGAGCCAATGTGTAAGTTCTCTCTCCAGCTGGCCACAGGACTTGATCAGTTCTAACAATGGGGAAAGGAATTCTCTTTCAGCTGTTTCATTCCATTGATATCCCTGATAGTGGACCACAAGATTTGGATCAAACATCTACCAAACTGTGATAATGGTAACCACTGATATGTATA
Organism: Neotragus pygmaeus; assembly: GCA_006410875.1. Taxonomy (NCBI): domain Eukaryota; kingdom Metazoa; phylum Chordata; class Mammalia; order Artiodactyla; family Bovidae; genus Neotragus; species Neotragus pygmaeus. Next base: position 12,747 of record SJYV01034604.1, on the reverse strand, counting down.
GTGATGAATGCTAATGGAGCCACATAACCACTTAAATCAGCCCCCTCAAGAAACCCTGCACAGTTGAGATGAGAACTCAGAAAAAAAAAGAGGTGAGCAAGTCAGGAGGAGGGAAGAACAGAAAAGCAGCAAAACCCAGACATTATAATGTCCTATATTCCAGCAGTTTTAAGTATTAGGATCATACAATGCAATGATTTAAAAAACATGTGAGCCCATGGTAACCCTCTGTTCTGTTCAGCCTTCAACACAAAGCAAAGTGCGAAGAGGGGAGAGGTGTGTATTTAGAAAATTCCCAAATGTTTGCTCTCAGTTCTCCTCTTCTCCCTCTTTACCTCAGTTGGAAAAAAATTGATGGTAACTTGAAAATATGAATCCAGATCCTACCCACAAAGCTCTGACTGACTTAGTGTGAGGTGAGAGCTGGGGAATCTTGTTGTCTCAATGACTCTAGTATTGCTCCTGAGGCCCTGCTGGGACTGAGGGATCAAGGATACATCTAGTGGAATGCGTAACATGTGATCCCTCAGAAATATCACTTCCCTGATGAGAGGTAAGGTTGTATATAATCCCTGGGAAGAACCTAAAATTGGTTCTAGTTGTTATATTTTCTGAAATTGTGACAGAGTAAATCCATTCTCTTTCTCATATAATAGTCCTTAAACTATTTAAAAGCATATATCATAAAAAATGGGGCTTCCCTGAAGGCTCAGTGGTTAAGAATCTGCCTGCAGTGCAGCAGATGTAAGAGATGAGGGTTCAATCCCTGGGTCGGGAAGATCCTCTGGAGAGGGAAATGGCAACCCACTCCAGTATTCTTGCTTGGAAAATTCCATGGATAAGGAGACTGGTGGGCTACAGTCCCTGGTGCCCTCAAGAGTTGGACATGACTGAGTGACTCAAACACAAGGACCCACTGTAGAGCACAGGGAACTATATTCAATACCTTATAAAAACCTATAATGGAAACGAATCCGAAAAAGCAAGTATATGTACATGTAACTGAATTACTTCATTGTAAACCTGAAACTAACATAGCACTGTAAATCAACTATATTTCAATTTCCAAAAAGGCAGTTAAAACAAATTTTTTTCAAGAATTAAAAAAATAAAAGCATATATCATTCCCCAAGCAAGAATACACTTTCCTAGATTAAACATAACCAGTTCCTTAGTTTGTTAAACTCTTCACCTTCATGCTTACCTTCTCTAGATAAGTTTTAGTTTACCAACGACAGTGTGAAAATAATATTCTAAGAACTGAATACAGTATTCAAAATGTGGTCTGATCTACAAAGGAGGTCAAAGTGAAAGAAGGTCTCCAAGACACAGAAGTATAATAAAGAGACCACGCATGTCGCTTCTTTGAAGAAAAGAACCTTCTGAAGAGGAAAACACCTTTGGTTTCTCCAAACCACCAAAGTCAAGTGGGGCCCAATTTGTGACCAGAAAAGAGAAGCAGATGGGGCCAGGACAACTATATCCTGACCCTGGTCACTGGTCAAGGCCAACTGTAACGGGACCCTGACCACCAGGTGCATGCAGGCCAACCCATTCAGACATCTCCTCATCGTAATTGGTTTGTTCCCAAATACATGAAAGTCCTCTTGAGACAAGAAACAAAATGTTACAGGAGAGCTTGATTTGGTGGTGGTTTAGTCACTAAGTCATGTCCGACTCTTGTGACCCCATGGACTGTAGCCTGCCAGGCTCTTCTGTCCATGGGATTTTCCAGGCAAGAATAATGGAGTGGGTTGTCGTTTCCTGCTCCAGAGGATCTTCCCAACCCAGGGATTGAACCCGGATCTTCTGCATTGTAAGCAGAATCTCTACCTACTGAGCTACTAGGGAAGCCCATGGAAGACAGAGGAGCTTAGGTCGCACTACTCCTGGGGGATCTGCCAGGGGATGAAGGGGCTCGTCTACAAGTCAGTCCCCTCACCATGATGAGAACACAAGGAGATAATAGTCTACTTCTTTTGCTCAGCTTCTGTAACAGAGAATTGCTGAAGATTCTCAAAAAGGATGATCATTTATTTTTTAATTTATTTTTAACTGGAGGATAATTACTTTACAATACTGTGCTGGTTTCTGCCATACACCAACATGAATCATAGGTATACATATGTCCTCTCCCTCTTGAACCTCCTGCTCACCTCCCAACCCCCTAGGTTGTCACAGAGCACCAGATCTGAGCTCACCAGATTTAAGCACCAAATTGAATGACTTAGCCATTCTGCAAACTTCCACTGGCTATCTGTTTTACCTATGATAGTGTATGTGTTTCAGGGCTACTCTCTCAATTCATCCCACCCTCGCCTTCCCTCCTTGTGTATACAAGTCTGTTCTTTATGTCTGCGTCTCCATTGCCGAGACTGGCATTTCAGAAAAAAAGATTCTGGTGGTCTGGGAAAGGGGTGGACTAGAGCAGGAAAGCAAGTGAGCCAAGGACATCAAGTGGGAGGGTTATTTAGATAGAGCAGGACAATGGTAGCACAGACACAACAGATTTTAGAGAGGAAAAAAGGGACTGGGAGAATTTGGTAGGAGGCAAAACTGACAGAATTTGACTAAGTGGGGGAACATAAGGGTCGTGTCTAGAAAGACTTAAACTGCTTTATGAAAGTGTATAGAGGGAGGACTATAACATTAGCCAAGATAAAGACACCATATGTGAAACAGATCGCCAGTCCAGATTCGACGCATGAGACAGGGTGCTCAGGGCTGGTGCACTGGGATGACCCTTAGGGATGGAATGGGAAGGGAGGTGGGAGAGGGGCTCAGGATGGGGAACACATGTACACCCACGACCAATTCATGTCAATGTATGGCAAAAATGTATGGCACTACAATACTGTAAAGTAATTAGCCTCCAATTAAAATAAATAAATAAAACAGCCAGAGGGGCTTCTGAGAAAAGATGGAGAGCTCAATGTTATAAATAATGACACTGATGCGTCTATGATAAGACATTGCAGGGGGTTATCTGGTTTGCTGGTAGAGATAAGATCCTGAAGCTTAGCAAAGAATTGGAAACATAAATAGATGTGAGACTCACTGCTGGCAAAGTGAATGTTAAATTTAAGGGAAAAGATGAGAACATTCCTGAATATTGAGTAGAGCAAAGTAATCTCTCCCTCCAAATGCAGTCCACAGACCACCTGGACCAGAGTCACCTTTACTCTGGTTTGGAAGCCCAGGAAGGTACCAGAATTTTTTGACATTTTAAAACAAAATTTAAGAATAATTCTGGCAGAAACTGGGGAAGAAGGACAAAGACTGAAACCATGGGTAACCTAAAGGCACTGGAGAAAGCCAATAAATGAAAATACCAAAGTGGAGAGGTAATAAAAGAGTTGCAATAAAAAAAGCCAAGAGAGCCAAGTAAACGCCATGCCTGCGTCTTTTAGAGGATGCAGATTACCTGCTATAATCCCATCCATCTGCTCCAGCGCTGCAGCCAACATGTCACTTGCATCACTCATCATCTTGTTATTTGTCAAGGGCAAATTCGAACCTAGATCTGAAAAAATAATGATGTTTATCATTACATCCTTCAAACAATACATGTTCCTGGCAGGTTTGATACTTCAACATTAAACTATAACTCCGCCTAGCAGTGACATACAGAGAATTTGTGACCTATCAAAGCTGAATTAAATGAATCATTTAATAAACTGTGACCAGTCATTGTGTGCCTACTCTACCGCTGGATCTCATGCTATGCCCAATCAGTTAATAAAGTAAGTATGATTCAGTTCTTGCACCCACAGTGTTTAAAATCCAGTAGGACGGTTTCCATGCTATACTCTGGAGAGCTCTAGGTCTCTGTGAGGGCAACAGAGGTGGCTGTGGAACCTGCTCAGGGCCATGAGGGATGCTAGATAGATGAGACTTGGTTCAGCCTGCACTGGCTTCACCCAGTTCTGCTCTGTCAATTTTGCCTTTAGTTTTACTTTTTTCCTCAGTAAGGAATTACCATGAGATGTGTCCAAGAAAATGATTCAGGAACATATATAACAAGCACACACACACCTACTGGCATTCTGCTCTGTGACAATGGCTATCCTGTACTGAGTGCCTATGAGTGTATATCCTGTATTGAGTCCCAGACATTAATATAAATTACCCATAATCCTTAGTCATGAGAGAAATCCTATTAAATGCATAAATCCCTCTTCATTTCATAATGATCTTTGCCTATAAAGACTGCAAGTAAATGTAACAAAAACAAGTTTACAAAGACCAGTTTTTGAATGAGGTCTATCTGATTTCCACTGTAATATTAAATTTTTGTTTCTCTAATCCTATCTGAGAAATAGAGTTAGGCTGAAATTGTGTCACAATCTACTCACCCTTTTACCAGCTAAAAAATAATTTAAAATTACTCTTGCAAACAATTTGGCCATTAACAGGAATAAAGGCAAATTATGTGATTTTCAATATTAATTAATGCATTTCAGGTACCAGCTAATCATCCAAATAAATAAAACACACTCAAATACAGCTCCTGCTACTTAGCAGTTACTGTGATGGAACAAACACCTGGGAAATAAAGCATATGCTGCTTAACAGAAAACTTTGCCCTCTGTTTCCAAGCAACCTAGGTCTTACCACTTTATTTTTACAAACATATTTACAGTTCTGATAAACAGCTGCTTAGATCAATTCTCTATTATGCGTTCACTCTCATAAAATGCCATTAATCATTGTGAAATCTTATCTGATTGGATAGTTTTCATATATTTCACCTAAGAATTACAAAGGTTAAAGTCTCTGGCTATGTGGATCACAACAAACTGGAAAATTCTTAAATAAATGGGACTACCAGACCATCTTACTTATCTGCTGAGAAACCTGTATGTGGATCAAGCAGCAACAGTTAGAACTGGACATGAAACAACTGACTGGTTTAAAATTGGGAAAGTGGCATGACAAAGTTGTATATTGTCACCCTGCTTATTTAACTTCTATACAGAGTACATCATCTGAAATGCTGGGGTGAATCAATCACAAGCTGGAATCAAGACTGGTGGAAGAAATATCAACAGCCTCAGATATGCAGATAATACCACTTTAATGGCAGAAATTAAAGAGGAACTCAAGAGCCTCTTTATGAGGGTGAAAGAGGAAAAGAAAAAATGTAAAAAGCTGACTTGAAACTCAACATTAAAAAAAAAACAAAACAAAGATCATGACATCTGGTCCCATCACTTCATGACAAATAGAAGGGCAAAAAGTAGAAACAGTGGGAGATTTTGGTTTTTAGGTTCCAAACTCACTGTGGACAGTGACTGCAGCCTTGAAATTAAAAGATGCTTGCTCCTTAGAAGAAAAGTTATGACAAACCTAGACAGAGTATTAGAAAGCAGAGACATCACCTTGCTGACAAAGTTTCACATAGTCAAAGCTATGATTTTTCCAGTAGTCATGTATGGATGTGAGAGTTGGACCATAATGACGGCTGAGCACTGAAGAACCGATGCTTTCGAACTGTGTTCCTGGAGAAGACTCTTGAGAGTCCCTTGGACAGCAAGAAGATCAAACCAGTCCATCCTAAAAGAAATCAACTCTGAATATTCATTGGAAGGACTGATACTGAAGTTGAAGCTCCAATACTTTGGCCACCTGATGCAAAGAGTCGACACATTGGAAAAGACTCTGAGGTTAGGAAAGATTGAAGGCAAAAGGAGAAGAGGGTAGCAGAGGATGAGACAATTAGCTAGCATCACCAACTCAATGGACATGAATTTGTGCAAACTCCAGGAGATAGTGGAGGATAGGGGAGCCTGGTGTGTGTGGTACGATCCATGGGGTTGCAAAGAGTTGGACATGACCTGGTGACTGAACAATAACAAAGAATTTCCCAGAATTTACTCCCTTCAGAAGGTATAAAATATCACTATCATTTTATGTATAAATACTACAGCACAGAAACACCCAAGGCATGCATTTATAGTCACTCAGAAATCAAGGGGCTAATAAGTTAGGTTATAAACCTAGGCGTTCTCAAAAATCTACTAGCACATTTAGCTAGTGCACAGTCCAGAGAGGTAGGGCAGAAATTTAATGATCACACTTCAGCCTTAAATACTCAAGAAACATGAAGGATTAAGCCAAAGAGTGTATGGTCCTTGAATTTCACATAATTAAGCAGCTTACATTTCCTTTCATCTTCAAGTTGAACTTCAAAGAGCTCTAGATAGATGCTATCTATCTATCTGTATTTGTGTGTGTGTGTTTATAAATAAGAGAGACAGACAGATACATGCCAGGCTCAGCTATAAACATGGGGAATATCAATAAAATAAAATTATGCTCACATTAGAAAGCTCTCATCACCCCACTAAATCTTTGCGGGTAGCTGCAATTTGTGTAGAGCAAGAACACCTTTTCAAAGACGGGTAGTTATCTATTTCTTCCCTGTTCCAGTGAACCTTTCAAATGCTAAGACATGGAGGTATGAGAACCTAGGTGATGCTTTGTAAAATGTTGGAGAAGAACCAATTTTTAAAAAAAATTTCCAATTTATTAGAGACCAAGTCTTTGTTTAATATAATATGATGTAAACATTAAAGTGTTATAGAAGTTTATAGACGCTTACTCTCAATCTCTATACCTATCACATAGCAGCCAACATGTAATAATAAGGAAAAGACAAGCTAGTAAACACAATTAATAAATATGTACATAATATGGCAAAGGTGGTAGGTGCTAAGGGAGGAAATTTGAGCAGTTATCCTCAGGGAGTCAAGGGGTCAGGAATTTGGAGAGGTCCCTGATGGCTCAGTGGTAAAGGAACCCGCCTGCCAATGCAGGAGGCACAAGAGATACATTCTATCCCAGGGTGGGGAAGATTCCCTGGAGGAGGAAATGGCAACCCACCCCAGTATTCTTGTCTGGAAAACTCCATGGACAAAGCAGCCTGGCAGGCTACAGTCCACAGAGTCTAAAAGAATCCAACATGACTGAACGACTGAGCACACACACACACACACAAATTAAATCGAGTTGTCAGGAAGAATGACAGATTCAAAGATCAAAGACTTCTTTAAATTTAGTTAAATATAGGTGGTAGTTCAGTGGTTTCCAAGTAGAAATTCACTACAAATTGATTTAAAAACAGGAGAGGTAAAGACATGAATAGGCATATAACAAAAGGGAAACACTTCCACCAATATAAAATATGAAGAAATGCTTAATGTTACTAACACTCAAAGAATTTAAGATAGCAATGTGGTATCATTTTATATTCAGTCCATTGGCAAAAAAATGAACACTACTAAGTACTGTACAAAGATGTGAATTCACAGACTCTCTTACAGAATGGTAATGGGAATGCAAAATGGGCTAAAATGAAAACAAAAACAGGTAGAAACTATGGGGGATTTAGCTCTTGAGTAAAGGTAACCATACATAATGAGTGAGGTTCACATTCATACATCTTTTCACTTGTGGGCACTCCCCCGTCCACATGATGCAAAGTGATTAGGGCTTATGAAGGAAATCACAATCTTACTGGCTCAATGGATAGAAGAGGGTAAAGTTCTTACATTATGCACAAAGATGTTCAATACCAATTCACATCAGGCTATGATAAGAATATATAATATAATCCATCCAAACTGTACAAAGTAAAAAGCCAGTTGAGTTGATGAGATAAAATGTTAATAAAATCTTCAATTAATCCAAAAGAAGGAAGTAACAGTGAAACAATGAACTGCTGGGAGAAAAAGAAATCAAATGGCAAGTGATAAACTTAAACTCAATCATATAATTTACCATTACATTAAATATAAATGGAATAAACTTTTAATAAAAGCCCAAGATTGTCAGACTGGTTAAATGTAAAGACATATAAAATATAAGAATGAAAAATAAGATATTACACACACAGTAAATAAATAAGCCTGGGGAAAGAGGATTGTCCATATTAATATGTGAAAAGTGACTTTCAATCAAGTATTACTAGAAAGAGGGATATTTTATAATGATAAGAGTCAATTTATCACAAATGTTTCTGCAACTAATAACAGAGCTTCAAATAACATGAGGCAAAAGGGAGAATTACACAAATTCAGTCCATTTATATTTAATAGTCAATATAGTTGGATGTAAATCTACTGTCCTGCCATTTTTTTTCTGTTTATCCTACCTTTCATTTGTTCCTCCTTTTCAACATTCCTTTGGAATGACAGACAAGGTAGGAAAACAAATCAGGTAATAATACAGACTTTAGCGATACTATCACCTATCTTGACCTAATTCAATTTATAAAACAAAACATCCAAATGCAGAACATATTCTTTTCAACCCACATGTTATACACACTAGGCCAAGCCAAGCGTATATGCAAGGCCACAAAATAAGTCTCAATAAATTCCAAACAGACATTAAAGGATTATACAGAGGAGTAAGAACAGCAACCGAAAGTGGTAAAGTACTAATGCTAAGAACAGAGCTTCCATATTTATTAGAAGTCTGACTTGTCCACGCTTGAGCTAGTTTAGTGGCCACCTAACTTCATGAGCATCTGTGTTAATAAGGTTATGTCCATTTTTATGCCTGAGTCAAAGTAAGCCTCAGAAAATCTCATGCTATATCAAAATTTTCCGATATTCTCAGAAACATTTCTGAGAGAAGATTCCTCAGGGCATCTTCACATACTTAATACAATGGAATATTCCTCCACAGTGAAAAAGACTAATAAATATAACATTATCTGGAGCAAAAGAGGTCAGACATAAATGACTATGCATTGTGTGATTCCTTTTATGTAAAATTCAAAAATAGTTAATCTATGGTGATAGAAAGTAGAACAATAGTTTCCTGTAGGAAGTGGTGAAGGATTCAAGGAAATTCTGGGGACTTTCTGTTCAATATCTTGATGGATATATACAAGCTTATACATTTGTCAAAACTCATCAAACTGTACATTTAAGATGTGTTCATTTCACTGTATGTAAGCTTCACCTCAAATTTTTAAAATTAGGGTTGAAGATGGCTGTTAGAAATTAGAAATGAAACAATATTTTTATTTTTTTGAAACAATATTTTTAAATGAACCAAATAAATGAATGAATGTTATGTAGGCCTTATATGATAATATATCATGAATAAAGAATAATGAATCCAATTATATGCACCTGAGGTCTAAAATTAAACTCAGAATATCCAGCTTCCTATGTTTGGACTCTTTCCTTACCCAGAAACCTGTTGATTACAACTTCATCTTTTGGACACACAAAACCACTTAGAAAATAAAAACTTTACCATCTAATAATTTCCACACAATACCAAAATTATTTCTGGATTCTAAATAGCTAATATACATTTATTTGAATGACTTGTTGAATGAAAAGGCACCAGAAAATACAACTACCAACAACAAAAGAGTGTGGTTTGGGTTCAAGGTCATAGTTCAAACTGGAGAAAGCCTTTACTATGGCTGGATGGCATCACGGACTCGATGGACATGAGTCTGAGTGAACTCCGGGAGTTGGTGATGGACAGGGAGGCCTGGCGTGCTGCAATTCATGGGGTCGAAAAGGGTTGGACATGATTGANTCAAACTGGAGAAAGCCTTTACTATGGCTGGATGGCATCACGGACTCGATGGACATGAGTCTGAGTGAACTCCGGGAGTTGGTGATGGACAGGGAGGCCTGGCGTGCTGCAATTCATGGGGTCGAAAAGGGTTGGACATGACTGAGTGACTGAACTAAACTGAACTGATGTAAATAGAGATCAGTTCTGCTTTAAGGAGACCTCAGTCTAGTGGTTTCCTATTCTAATGGTTTGATGAAAAGAAGTTCAGAAAAGTCTTGGAATAGCAAGCTTCTGGAGGTAACATTCATATTTTACAGTAATGGTAAAGGACTACCAATGAAATATTTTGGGTGTATTTCAAGCTTGGTCAGGACCCATTTAGAGCAGATTTGAGTAAGTAAAATATCAGGGAAAGTTCCAGCAATGGGTGTGGTGGCTTAAAGGTTGGCAGAAAACCACAACTGTTACAGGGTTGTTGACTAACTGGTGTTTTAGGTCGGAAGAGCTGCCCGGTCTCTCCGTGAAGTATGAAAGAAAGACTGGAAGAAAACTACGGAATCTGTTTCTAAACTTTGGTGAGAATGATATTTGTTCTAACTTTCTCAGCTTTCCTTAGTTAAAATGTTTTAAGTTTGAAAGAGAACTTTGAATTCTGTTCCCAGAGACAGATACTAAGGACACGTTAAAAGAAGAAATCCCTTCAGTGAATGAGAAAATGTTTACATACATTCAACTAGGCTGATGAAGCACCATGTTATTATATGTGGCCATTATGAAAACAATATAGTTTCATGTAAATTACCCAAGATCTCTCATCAATTTTTCCCCCCAAGATGCTCACGAGGGATGTTAATCAATTACAAGATGATTTCCCATGCAGGCAGCAATACAATCTTAGCAAAGAAATGTCTTAAAAACTGTACTAGGAAGGACTGCTGAGTGGTTCTCAAAGTGTGGGGACTGCCCAGCAGTGGCACAGCATCACCTGTGAGCTGGTTCAGATGTAAATCCTTGGCCAAGATCTACTGAATTTGAATTCTAGGAGCAAGGTTTGTATGAGCTGCCATGTGATTCTGATGCCCACTCCGTCACTGTGCCAGAGCACAAGCAGGCCTCTTTCCTCCTGGAACACCAAGCCCCACCCAGAGGGGTTGGGAACAGGCTACCAAGGTAAATAAGGGCAGAGCTCCTCTCCCACCTCCTGCTTCTACTTTTGATCTAAAAAATAACAGCTCTGAAGAGGCAATTCAGGTTTTAACCAGTAAAATCTCTCCCTTTAAACTTCAACTACTACGTTGTTACACCTACAGCTTTTAAGATTCTTACAGAATCCTCACTTGTTCTCTGCTATGTATACATTATCACATATTTCTTCCTCCACACAGTATTATTAGTCCAAATCCTTTCATTTCAGTCTGCTCTAACATCCCTAGAAAATGAATTCAGAATCAACTGAAGTGGGGGTTGAGCGGCAGGAAAAGTGCTGAAAACAGCAGGGATGTTGGCATTGGGGCTGATGTTGATGTTATAACACACATGTAAAAAGTCTGGTCAAACTGTAAAAATAAGTATAATATTGATGGCAGAACTGGAAATATGAACATCGTGTATTTGGTGATAATAAGGAATTATTTTAGTGTTTATGGCATATTGAAGTGAAGTCGCTCAGTCGTGTCCAACTCTTTGCGACCCCATGGACTATAGCCCACCAGGCTCCTCTGTCCATGGGATTTTCCAGGCAAGAATACTGGAGTGGGTTGCCATTTATTAGGGATGACCAAATATTCACGGATGAAATGATACAACATCTGGAATTTGCTTTAAAATAACAAAGAAGGACACTTCCTTGGTGGTCCAATGATAAGACTCTGTACTCCCAAAGCAGGGGGTATGGGTTTGATCCCTCGTTGGGGAACTAAGATCCCATATGCTGCACAGCACAACCAAAAAATTAAGATAAAACTAAAATAAATAAAATAAAAAGAAGGGAATAAAGAGTAGAGATATAGATGACACAAGATTAGTCATGATTTGAAAATTGTTGAAGATGGGTGATAAGTACATAGGGGTAACACTATACTATTTTATCTACATTTTCATATAGTTGAGAATTTCCATAATAAAATATTTAAACTTTTTTACCCATGTCTTCAGACAATAGGATTTTCAAACACTCTTGACCCTGATATAATTGGCTTAAATATTTTATTTTTCTAGCATAACCTCAAGCATACCAAGAGCTCGCCAAATATTTACAAGTCGAGTAAAAAAGTACATGTTATGTTAACCACCTGCATAAACACAAACACACACTCAGAAAATGGAATAGCCTCTCACAGAGAAATGTAAGGCAAAGCACAAAAGAGGGCATGTTCATGACTGTGTGTTAGAAAAAGATTACTTTCATGCTCACTAAAATGAAGAGCCATAAAAAATGGTTAAGTATTCAAACGAACAAAGCAGCAAGGAAAACAGGACAAAATAAAAAGAAACAAATGTTTTGGCTCTTTGCTATCAATATTTAGGAATGATAACAAGAAGGCAGATGATTTCAAAAGTTCATTACAATAAGCCAAGATCTTTTACTTCTTGCATAAAAGGATGTTGCTGCTATTTGAAAAACTAATGTGTATTAGATGCCAGTAAATCTGAAGATCTTGTGATAAACTGAAAGAATGCCCTATTTCTCTCTGCTGCTGCCGCTGTTGTTCTGTCACTCAGTCAGGTCTGACTCTTTCTACCCCGCGGTTTGTAGCCCACCAGATTCCTCAGTCCTCCACTATCTTCTAGAGTTTGCTCAAATTTGTATCCACTGAGTTGACGATGCTATCTAACCATCTCATCACTCTACCATTATATGATGACTGCATAAAATTATGGATTTGCCCAATGTCACTCAGGAACAGAGATTTAAGTCTAAAACCCAAGTATACTTCTCATTCATTTAACAGGTGCTTATCAAATAGCTATTATGCCCTGACTAGGACCACCAGCTTTGATCAGGATCACCAACCTTGACCTCTCATTCACTTCTGGTCCACATTATATACCACCTGCAGGACACCCACTCCTGCCTGTCTCTCTGCACAACATACCCTGCTCTGGACACACACCCTGCTCTCTTAACTCTGTATATTGTCACCTCTCTCCTTGCACCACCCCTTCTAAACCCTGGGACACATACTTTCAAGACAGCTC
>SJYV01034602.1:0-13433 GCA_006410875.1 Neotragus pygmaeus | reverse complement strand
GGCATCACTGACTCGATGGATGTGAGTCTGAGTGAACTCCAGGAGTTGGTGATGGACAGCGAGGCCTGGTGTGCTGCGATTCATGGGGTCTCAAAGAGTCATACAAAACTGAGCGACTGAACTGAACTGAGAGCATTCTTTAATTAAAGATAAAAAAAGTATATCATTTTGTGGAGAAGAGTAAAGCTATTTATCAGTACAGTTCCCTGTCCATCACCAACTCCCAGAGTTTACTCAAACTCATGTCTATCGAATCAGTGATACAATCCAGCCATCTCATTCTCTGTTGTCCCCTTCTCCTCCTGCCCCCAATCCCTCCAAGCATCAGTGTCTTTTCCAGTGAATCAACTCTTTGCATGAGGTGGCCAAAGTATTAGATTTTCAGCTTCAGCATCAGTCCTTCCAATGAACACCTAGGACTGATCTCCTTTAGGATGACTGGTTGGATCTCCTTGAAGTCCAAGGGACTCTCAAGAGATTTCTCCAACACCACAGTTCAAAAGCATCAATTCTTCGGTGCTCAGCNCTTAGGACCGAGGCCACCGGAGAGGGCTGGGGCGGGGAGCAGAGGCGGCTTTGGAAGGGATGGGCTGACGTGGCGGGGGACCAGGTGGCGGGGCCAGGAAGGGGCCCCCAGGACCGCGTCTCCCTCCTGCTGCCCTCACTTGCTCTACAGCAGCTTCGTCTTGTGAGAGCGTGTTTTGAGCCCCAGACACGACGCAGAAAGAATAGCTCGGCTTGGGGGAGGAGAGAAAAATGGGGGGGGTGTGTGTGTATGTGTGTGTGCTGGGGGTGGACAACCGTACCTCCACTGCACATTCGACCGGTTCGCCTTGGCGGGGAGAGGGTAGGACTTCTCTCTAACTCAGATGCACGTGCCAGGAACGTCCTCCAGCCCCACACTGTCACCAGATTCTGGGTTCCTGGGATGGGCGGCCACCTGACGCCCCCATCCTTGCCCTCTCCCCAGAGGCCACGTGGGGTTCGTGGGGCCCGTGGGGTCCCTGTTCGGGGAGCTGCGGGCCAGGCCGTCGCTTGCGCCGCCGCCGCTGCCCAAGCCCCGCGGGGGATGCGTGTCCCGGGCGTCCCTCGGAGGCGCAGAAGTGTGTGAGGCCTCGGTGTCCAGGTAGGAGGGGCGGGGCCTGGAGGAGATGGGCGGACTAGAGGCGGGGCCTGGGCGTGATGGGAGCGGGGCCAGTTGAGGGAAGTACCTAGAGGGGCTAATTAGGGTGGAGTCTGGTGGGAGGTGCCTGGAGGGAGGAGGCGGAGTCTGGGCGTAGGGGCGGAGCCTGGAGGAGCGGAACCTGGACCACGTGGAGACTGGCTCTTCCTTCCCTTCTGGGCCCCCGAGGAGCGCTGGTAGAAGTCTACGTCTGGACGGGTGGGCTTCACGGGGATCATGGCCAGTCATGGGCAGATCTGTGGAGGCGCCTCCTCCGCGTGCATGTTGGAGTGTGCGGGTATCCCGGTGGACGTGGACGCACACAGAAGCTGGCTCATGCACTCGGGGTGCACACTTGCATGGCATTGGCAGGTCCCGCCTGTCCCCCCACGCCTACGCGGACACGCGCTCACACCCTGGCAGACATGATGCCCAGGCCCTCCCAGGGCCGGACACCAGGCCAGCCAGAAGGCGACTGGAAATTCCAATCAGGCCTGGGCTCCACAAACACGGTCTGGAGACTGCCTCAGCAGAGCCCGCAGCAGGGTGGGGGAGCGCTGTGGCCAATGGGGTGGTGGGGTCCCCACCCTGCCCTGCTTGGCTGTGCATCTCCATGCCTCTGCCCTGAAGTTTCCAGTGGAATTTTCCATTTTATGGAGAAACCGCAGGATTGGGACTGGAGGGAGAGGTTCTGGGCCCAAGACGCAGCCCCTTGCTGGGCCCCCAGCCCCGGCCTGAACATTTCCTCTCATGCTAGAAGGAGCCTCTCTGGCCTGTGAGAGTCAGCTATCCTGTCCCCTCCCTGGGGCATCTCCCTCATATCAGGACCCTGGGTTCCCCCCTCGCCCCAGCCCTGACTACTCAGCCACAAGTCCTTCACACCAGGGGCTGCTCCAGGCAGGTCCATGCTGAGGACTCTCTGAGGGGAACGAGGTGGGCAGGGTGCCTAGGTGTCTTTGCTGAGGGACTGATGGAGAGGAAAGCCCTCCCCAGGAACAGGTCAGGAGCCTTCTGTGCCTCCCTGTGTCCCTCCAGGGTGTGGCCCCAACACCTGCGGGTGCCCCGACCACATTCTTCTGGGCTCGGTGGTCACCCCATCTGGGCGTCCACTGCCAGGAGCCAGGGTCTCCTTGAGAGACTGGCCTGGCACTGTAGCCACTAGTGATGCCCATGGAACCTTCCGGATGCCTGGAGTCTGTGCCAGCAGCCGAGCCAATGTCAGTGCCCAAATGGACGGCTTTTCAGCAGGCATGGCCCAGGCCCAGGCCAACAGCTCCATGTCGGCGGTGGCCACTGTTGTCCTTAATAAGTTGGGTAAGTACCTCATGGCAAGAGGGCTGAGGGGCTGAGGACCTGGGGAGGTAACTCTGGGTGACACCAAGCACTTGGGACGATATGATGCACAGCGAGGTCAATGGGGCAAGAAATAAGATGTCACAGTCCTTGGAGAAGATGTGGGGTGAGAAGTGAGTTGCAAAGGGAAGCATTAAGATTAGGCATTGAGAACCCACTCCAGTATTCCTGCCTGGGAAATCTCATGGACAGAGAAGCGTAGCAGGCTGCAGTCCATGGCATTGCAAAGAGTTGGGCACAATTTAGCAACTAAACTCCCGAGTGGCTCAGTTGGTAAAGAATCTGCCTGCAATGCAGGAGACCCGGGTTTGATCCCTGGGTCGGGAAGATCCCCTGGAGAAGGAAATGGCAACCCACTCCATACTCCTGCCTGGAGAATTCCATGGACAGCAGAGCCGGACATGCTATATAGTCCACGGAACTGCAAAAAGTTGGACATGACTGTGCAACTAACTTTCACTTTAGCAACTGAACAATAGCAACAACCCACAATCAGACAGATTGCGCTCTAGAGAAATACTTCTTGATGGAAATGTGCCATAAAATGGAGCGTGAAGTGACCCAGCAATAAGGAATACAGAATTCTATAAGAAATTAAAATTTGTNATACTCCTGCCTGGAGAATTCCATGGACAGCAGAGCCGGACATGCTATATAGTCCACGGAACTGCAAAAAGTTGGACATGACTGTGCAACTAACTTTCACTTTAGCAACTGAACAATAGCAACAACCCACAATCAGACAGATTGCGCTCTAGAGAAATACTTCTTGATGGAAATGTGCCATAAAATGGAGCGTGAAGTGACCCAGCAATAAGGAATACAGAATTCTATAAGAAATTAAAATTTGTGTATAGAATAATAGCTGCAAATATTCAAACAATAAAGTCCGTGGCTAAAGGGAAAAAAAAATAGATTCTGCATTAAGGGTACAGTCTCCAGCAGATGTGAGGTGAAAGTGAGTGGGGCTAGAGTCATCAGAAAAGACCCAGGTGAAACAGGGCACCACGGTAAGGGACGGATGGCACCAAACTCTTGGGAAGGGTCACTGGGAGAAGCTGGACCCTGACCTTTGCTGCTTTTGCCCTCAGAGAAGCCCTACCTGGTGAAGCACCCCGAGTCTCGAGTTCGAGAGGTTGGCCAGAATGTGACCTTCTGCTGCAAAGCCTCAGGCACCCCCATGCCCAAGAAATACTCCTGGTGAGTGCCCTGCCTCCTGCTCATGGGTTTCTCGCCTAGCTGTGGGCATGGGCATCCTGTGATTCATGGCGCCTCGGAGACCCAGAGGAAGCTGCTCTGCAGCCTCCTTGTGCTGCATGGGGAGAGGGGTGGATGCAGCCCCTCCCCTCTGCTAAGGACACCCATGGTGTTGTTCACCCGCCCCTCCCCCCAGGTTCCACAACGGGACGCTGCTGGACAGGCGGACACACAGGTATGGGGCCCACCTGGAGCTGCATGGGCTCCGCCCAGACCAGGCAGGCACCTATCACTGCAAAGCATGGAATGACGCGGGGGCCGTGCGATCGGGCACTGCCCGACTCACCGTGCTTGGTGAGCATCCTCAGTAACCCTCCCCCCAACCCCGACACCAAACTGAGTCCCAACTCCAGCTAAAACTCAACCTCACGTGGAACCCAACTTCAAACTGATCTCTGACCTTGCTCAGTCACTGAGCCCCTGGGTTGAACCTCTGACTCCAATCCAGGCCCCCAGCCTTGGCCTCCCTGGAGCTCTCCCACTTACCCTTCTCTGCCTGCTTCCTTGCTCCACAGCCCCGGGCCAGCCAGCCTGTGACCCCCGGCCCCAAGAACACCTGATCAAGCTTCCAGATGACTGTGGTCAGCCAGGCAGAGGGCCCACCTACCTGGACGTAGGCCTTTGCCCTGACACCCTCTGCCCCAGCCCTGCAGGCTCCAGCCCCCGGTGTGGGGACGCAGGCTCACGCTGCTGCTCCGTGCGCCGCCTGGAGAGCAGGAAGATCCACTGCTCTGGCTACACCCTCCCAGTCAAGGTCGTGGCTGAGTGTGGCTGTCAGAAATGTCTGCNAGCCCTGCAGGCTCCAGCCCCCGGTGTGGGGACGCAGGCTCACGCTGCTGCTCCGTGCGCCGCCTGGAGAGCAGGAAGATCCACTGCTCTGGCTACACCCTCCCAGTCAAGGTCGTGGCTGAGTGTGGCTGTCAGAAATGTCTGCCCCTTCGGGGGCTGATCCGGGGACGCGTGGTGGCCGCTGACTCTAGGGAGCCCTTGCGCTTTGCTCGCATCCTGCTGGGCCGGGAGCTCATTGGCTTCACGTCCTACCAAGGTGACTTCACCCTCGAGGTGGCGCCTTCCACTCAGCGGCTGGTGATGACCTTTGTGGACCCCAGTGGCGAGTTCGTGGACACTGTCAGGGTCCTGCCTTTTGACCCTCGAGGTGCTGGCGTGTACCACGAGGTCAAGGCCATGCGAAAGAAAGCCCCCATCATTTTAGACGCCGGCCAGAGCAACACCATATCCCTCGGGGAAATGGGAGAGGAGGCCCCCTTAGGAGAGCTGGTCATCCCGCCCGGGGCCTTCCGCAGAGCTGACGGTCAACCCTACACGGGGCCTGTGGAAGCCCAGGTGACCTTCGTGGACCCCCGAAATCTCACCTCGGCAGCCGCCGCGCCCAGCGACCTGCGGTTCGTGGACGGGGACGGGGAGCTGGCCCCGCTGCGCACGTACGGCATGTTCTCGGTGGACCTCCGGGCCGCCGGCTCCGCCGAGCAGCTGCACACGGGGCTGGTGGCCGTGCGCGTGGCCGCCGACCAGATCCGGATGCCGGGCCACGTGGAGGCCCTGAAGCTGTGGTCGCTGAACCCTGACACGGGCCTGTGGGAAGAAGAGAGCGGCTTCCAGCGCGAGAGACCGGCGTCTCGGCGCGCCCGCCGGGAGGAGCGGGTCTTCCTGGTGGGCAACGTGGAGATCCGCGAGCGCCGCCTGTTCAACCTGGACGTGCCCGAGCGCCGCCGCTGCTTCGTGAAGGTGCGCGCCTACGCCAACGACAAGTTCACCCCCAGCGAGCAGGTGGAGGGCGTGGTGGTCGCGCTGGTCAATCTGGAGCCCGCCCCCGGCTTCTCGGCCAACCCTCGCGCCTGGGGCCGCTTCGACAGCGCGGTCACCGGCCCGAACGGCGCCTGCCTCCCCGCCTTCTGCGACGCCGACCGGCCCGACGCCTACACCGCCGTGGTCACGGCCTCGCTGGGCGGGGAGGAGCTGGAGCCCGCGCCCTCGCGGCCGCGCCCGCTCCCGGCCGCCGTGGGCGTGGCGCAGCCCTACCTGGGCCGGCTGGCCTACCGCCGCACCGACCACGACGACCCCGCGCTCAAGCGCAGCGGCTTCCGCATCCACCTCGCCAAGCCCCGGCCCGGCGACCCCGCCGAGGCCAACGGCCCCGTGTACCCGTGGCGCCGCCTGCGGGAGTGCCAGGAGGCCCCGGTGACCGCCAGTCACTTCCGCTTCGCTCGCGTGGAGGCGGACAAGTACGAGTACAACGTGGTCCCGTTCCGCGAGGGCGCGCCGGCCTCCTGGACCGGAGATCTCCTGGCCTGGTGGCCCAACCCGCAGGAGTTCCGGGCCTGCTTCCTCAAGGTGAAGATCCAAGGACCCCAGGAGTACATGGTCCGCTCCCACAATGTGGGAGGCACCCATCCCCGGACCCAGGGCCAGCTCTACGGGCTGCGGGATTCCCGGAGTGTCCGGGACCCCCAGCGCCCTAGCTCCTCTGCCGCCTGTGTGGAGTTCAAGTGCAGCGGGATGCTGTTCGACCAGCGCCGGGTGGACAGGACGCTGGTCACCGTCATGCCGCAGGGCAGCTGCCGGCGCGTGGCGGTCAACGGGCTCCTGCAGGATTACCTGACGCGGCACCCCCCACCCGCGCCCGCTGATGACCTGGCTGCCTTCTCCATGCTGGCCCCGCTGGACCCTCTGGGTCACAACTACGGTGTCTACACGGTCACCGACCAGAGCCCGAGGCTGGCCAAGGAGATCGCCATCGGCCGCTGCTTCGACGGCTCCTCCGACGGCTTCTCCAGGGAGATGAAGGCCGACGCCGGCACAGCCGTCACCTTCCAGTGCCGGGAGCCAACAGCGGGCCGGCCCAGCCTCTTCCAGAGGCTGCTGGAGTCCCCGGCCGCGGCTCTCGGGGACATCCGCAGGGAGATGGGCCAGGCGGCGCGTGCACAGGCCCGAGCCTCGGGTCCCCTCCGCACCCGCCGAGGCAGAGCCCAGCAGTGACCTGGCCCCCAGCCTCGCCCCCGGCCCGGCTCCCGACCCCTGTCTCCTTGGGAAGCCAAGGCCCCTTCTCCAGAGGCTCGCTGCCTCTCACGGTTTCTGGGCCCCTCTCCCCTGCCCAGGATTCAGAGTCAGGTCTGATGATGGAGAACCCCGGCAGGTAATTGTTACTGTGTGACATGAAATGGAGTTAGTTCGTCCTGGCTGTGGGAGCCAGCCTCGTGGGGTGACCGTGGGGGCATGGTGACCTACTGGGGCCCAGAGGGGATCATTCCCAGCTCGTGTGCCAGCTCTGATTCCATGTGTATTTTGATCCCGATTTCAGGTGATCCACATCTTCAGATTTCTGTGCTGAGCTGGGTGCTCCGTTGGGTCCCCTACCCTGAGCTTTGTTCTTGGGGTTATTTATTGGAACAAAGCTGGCCAGCCTGGCCACAGGTGTGAGTGGGGAGGGGTCTGGAGGTGGCGCATTGAGGGTCTGGGGAAGAGGCTTCTTCGCTCTGGGCTGGGGGGCCCAGTTCTCACGTGTTTGGTGCTTGGAGATTCTCTAGGGGGTTGAGGCAGGGATCCAATTAAAGATGCTTCATTTCCTCCTCATGGTGTCAGTCTTGGGGAGGGAAGGATGGGGGCTGGGACTGGTAGATCCAGAGGCACCTTGGCAGGCAGAAACAGGCCCGAAGCACATACGAACATGAGTGTGAGAGCAGCTTGCAGGCCTCCGTGAGGTCCCGGACACTCCTCAGGCAGGCATGTGGGCCCCAGCTGATGCTCAGAGAAGTATGTCTGCAACGTGTGTGAGCGGAGCTGACCCATGAGCCGACACGTGTGAGCGGGGCTGGCCCGGGAGCCGCCGGAGCCTGTGCAGCCCTGACCGCTGCACACAGTAGCAGCAGCCGCCCTGGCATCCTCCTCCTTGCCTGGCTGTGGTCAGCGGCTCCCACCTGGCCACGTGCCCGGGGGCTACAGTGGGCTGGGAGGAACCCTGGCCAGGGCCGCTTGCACCAGGAGGCAGGAATTGAGGCCGCCCTGGACTTCCGCGGCCGGGGCCACAGCTGCCCTGCCCTGGGTCCCACCCAGCTGAGGCCTGGCCACGCCTTGACCACGTGGTGACTGCGCTGCCCGAGGCCATGGTCCCGAGCCCTCTGTCCTCACCAAGCCTCTCAGTCTGGACGCGCAGAAGGCACAGAACTGTCACTTGCATGCTGTGCGCTTGGCTGGGCAAGCTGTCCTGACACCCCGTGGGGCAGGCGCTGTTCTGACCACACCCCCACTTTCCAGACAGAGAAACCGAGGTCCCAAAAGGAGAGCTGAAGAGCTGCCTGGGCTCTGGAGTGAATCTTGGCAGGAGTGGGCACTCTCTGGATGGCCCAACAGCCCCCTCAGAACATGCCTAAGACTCCCTTTGCCTGGAGATGTCAGCCACCAGAAAGCAGGGATGTGGCATTTCTCAGGGCCCGGAAGGTGCCTGGCTGAGTTTGAGTGCAGGCTGTTCCCTTATTCCAGGGCACGCTAAGGCCCTCTGCATCCCCCACTCCCACCCACTTCCCCTTCTATCACCCCCCCTGCCCACCTGTCCACCCCACCGCTCCAGTCTCCCTTACGATTTGCCTTTACAGCATTAAGAGGTGTCAGCTCTGTGCTAACAATAGGGGCCCAGAGAGCGCCTGGCTTTGGGGAGGAGGGAGGCTCGCACACACAGCCCTACGTACTGTGGGGTCAGCGCTCAGTGCCTATGGCCTGCTGGCTCTTGTCCGTCTGGTGAACTCTCCGTCTGCCGACCCCCAACCTCCCCAGCCCTCCCTCACACCTTTGCTCAGGTCAGACCTTTCAGGGGAACAGCTTCCTCTGCCCAGGGGGCAGACTCAGGGGCTTGGAGGATCTGGAAAAATCTAGCAAACCCGGGGTATGGCCCCAGTCTCTGAGGGTGGGCCCTGGGGCTCTGCTTGGAGACCAGCAGAGGGTTTGGAGCCCTGGTGCTGGCACCCCAGCCTCCCCTTGGGTTGGCTGTGACGGACAAGAGAGGGGAGATGCTGGGAGGCCCCTGGAAGCCAGGGGCATGAGCGTGTATCTGGACTTCCTTATCCAGTCTACACCCTCTGCTGGCAGTGGGGCTCAAGGGGTAGGTTCCCACCCCAGGCAATGTTGGGGTCCTAGGAAGCAGCGGGAGTGGAGGGGGCTCCCCCTGCAGCTGCAGGAGAAGCTGGCTTTCAGGCTGAGTGTGATGAGGTGTCAGGCTCTGCTGCCAAATACCTTTTATTGAGCAAGTGTTGAGGCCACAGCCGATGCCAGGCCTGGGGCAGCTGAATTTGGAGCGGGCTGCTGACCCCCACTTCCCTAGGACAGGGGTGACTGGGTGTCATTCTGAAACCCCCTCCCCAGCTGCAGTGTCTGGGCCAGACGTGAACAGGGGCTCCTGGAGGGAAGCGGGCCGGGAGATTTCCTGGCCAAGTGTCAGGCCGGAGAGAAGGCTTGGCAGTGGCTGTAGCCCGAGAGCCTCTTTGCGCGTGCTGACAGCCCTTCGAGAGGACAGCACTCAGTTCCAGTATTCAGATGAGGAAACTGAGGCTCCAAGAGAAAAATCACAGCTTTCAGCTGACAGCCCTGGGCTTCCGGACACTGCACAGTGACCCCATTCTAGTTCCAAGCCAGGAGTCCCGCCCCTTCCCTCCTGAAATGTTTGCCATCTGCCTCCTGCTAAATCCATTGCTCTCCCCCTAAAACTGGGGCTGCCAGACCACAGTCCGTCAGCTTGGGGCGTGGGGGTGGGCATAAGGCCTCCCTCCAGAGACCCCGGCCTCAGCCACTCTGGGGTTAGCTCAGGGCACAAGGAGGTCCTTGGTCCTGCCCATGGCATTTTAGACTTTTAATTTTAGAACCAGGGGTTCTTAAAATTCCTAGTACTGTGAGTGGGAGAAAAATCTTGGGACGGTGCTTAGAACAAGAGGCTCTCAAACCTGTAGAATCCAGGAGGAGAAAGGAAAATGGATATGCATTGAGCACTGACTGGATACAAGGCCCTCTTTGCCCCCTCCCCCAGCCCTAACTCACCTTAGGGGCATTTTATTCTTGCCTGGAGAATTCCATGGACAGAGGGGCTTGGCAGGCTATAGTCCACGGGGTTGCAAAGAGTCAGACATGACTGAGTGAGTAACACTATAATGTATATTTATTGTCTTGGGCCCCCAAATGTACTTTTCGTAAGGGTGATTTTTCACACACATACCTCTCATTTCACAACTGAAGGGACTTGCCCAGGGTCACACAGGAAATGAGGACACCCTAGAACTAGAGAAGGGGTAATGTTTCCCAGAGAAAGGGACACAGGCAGCGGGTCTTGAAGGATGTATAGGAGTTTTCCAGGTGGGCAAGTCAGGAAGGGCATACCAGGCAGCTGGAAAGATACATGTGAAGGCTGAGAAGGGAAAACTCAAGTGGGCCTGGAGATGGGAGATACCCAGGGGAGGTGAACAAAGCCTTGAATGCTGAGTGAGGAGCTGCAGAGTCTCTGGAGGTTGGTGGGGAGCCACAGAAGGTGCTGACACAGGGAGGGCAAGGTCACATAATTTCTCATAACAAAGACCCTTCTGGAACTGCTGTGGGAAAGCATGTTCGGAAGTGTTTCTTTTATGGAACTGGGGTCTGCCCCCTCCCACATGGCAACCCTTGCAGGGTCCAAACCTGCAGGCCGGAGCCCCCTCCCCTCGGGCGGCCTCCTGTCCTGGCTGGACGTTGCTGGCTCCTCCGTCGGGGCCTCGTGGCTCTGGCGCAGCCACCCCCCACTTCCCTAGCCCTGTCTGTCTCCCTCATCAGCCCTCAGGGTTGGACATGACCCAGTCGCAGACCCCAAAGACTGGAGCCAGCCTGGCGGGGAGACCTGGCTTCAGTCAGGTGGTGGAGGGGAATGTTTGCATTTTAATGGTGGAAACAGAGGCAGAGGGCCAACAGAGAAAGAACAGTCTAGCTGAATCCCTATGTCCAGCGGTCTGACCCCTCCCGGGGCAGGAGCTGAAGCCAGACCCCAGGACCTGGGGTGGGAGATCTGGGCAGGCAGGAGGGAGGCGACCCCAGGGGTCAGGGGAGCAACAGAGATACGGGGAGTATCTTCTGCTTTACCGGGGTCACAGGTGCCGTGCAGCCCTGGAGATGTGGCACGTGGGGTCAGGCGTCCCCACCAGCAGTCCTGAGGTCACACTGTCCTGGCAAGCCCTGACTTTGTCCTCCCCCGTCAGATGCTCCCTCCCACACCACCCAGTCACCTTCTCGTCGCTCATTCAGCTCCTCCGTCATGCTTCGTCGCAGTCCCACCTGCAGTCTGCCCCCTCGAAGTGGATGTGGCTGGATTTGCTGGTCCTGTGGCATGGGACAGCCTCTCGGTCATCTTGCACCCTCAGCTGCCCAGGCGGATGCCCCCAGACAAAAGCCTATGCAACAGGGTCCTGCAAGGCGCCAGCAGCCAAGCGCGTTTGCACACAGTGGGGCATCAGCACTCATAGTCGCCCTCGTATCACCCTGCTCTTGAGGACACTCGACCCTCACATACCCAGACTGCCGAAGTCAGGCTCGATTCTAAGCCTCCATGAACCCCCAGGGTTCAGTCTCACAAAGCGCACGTGGCACCTCCCACTTTCCGGCAGCCCTGGGGAGGGCGTGGGCTGGGGCCGGGGCGCCTCGGAGTCCCAGATGCTTTTCCTGGGAAGTCCTGAATCTCTTCCTGCTGACTCAGCCCTGGGGGCTGTCTGGCGGGGTGTTGCCAAACCTCAGGTATGTCCTCGAAGGCTGCCTGGTGGGGCCTCCCTCAAGGCAGTGGTGGGGGGAGCCCACTCAGGACTCAGGCCGTCCCCCCGGAGCCCCATCTGTCCTTTGCCCCAGATAGGGCTTGAGCTCTGATGGTGGGTCACAGGGCACGGCGCCTGCATGGTGGAGGCGGAGGCCGGCGGCTCACACCCCCGCTTCTTGCTACTGAGAGTCTGGAGGATGAGCTCCCAGCCGAGTCAGGGCCCCCAGGGGCCCCACTCAGCCCACGCTGCTTGCCTCTGGTGAAGGTGCCTCTGTCTTGGGTGGCCTGGGGGGAGTTCACCTGGCTGCCCCTCCTGGGGCCCGGCACAGGCACAGGGCCAGGGCCAGACAGACAGACAGATGCACAGATGTGCACCCGTGTGCCCTCACGTGATGCCTCTGTGCAGACCCGTGGGCACAGTGATGCTTGATTGTGCTTAGGCTGGTCTTTTCAGAACCCCAGTCTGAAGGGACCCAGAGCCACATACAGATACCTCAGCCTGTAGGGGTCTGATTTGGGCCAACGGGAGGGTCAGGGGCTGGAAAGGGAAAAAAAAAAAACAAAAACACAACAACAACAAAACAGAAGGGCCGAAGGAAAGGTTTCTGGAGAAGAGGCCGTTTGCTATGGGCTTTGAAGAGTGAATAGGAATTTGCCAAACCACTATCAGATATCCGAAGGTCTTGAATGCTGGTTTTAAGAGTTTACCTTTTGTCTGTGAAGGTTCTGAGCAGAGGAGGGACACAGACAAAGTTCCATTTACTACCTCCTCTTGAAGACCCAGCGTCTCCCTTCAGTGAGCTTTCAGTCTGGTGAGGGAGGCAGCCAGACCCAGCCTGGAAGCATGGAAGAGTCCTCGAGTTTATGAAGCACCTGCTAGGCATTGGGTCGGATCTCATCAACAACAGGTTCTATTATCATCTCTAGTTTACAGCCAAGGAAAGCTAAGGCTGAGAGAGGGAAGTACCACACGGAGGCCAGGCTGTACACACACCGCGCTCGCTTCTTAGTTGTGGCAGCTGACATGGTCATAAGCTGACCCTAAAGTCTGAAGGCCAGCATGGAGGGGTTCCAGGAAGTCAGCTTTGCCCAGGGTTGTGCCTTTGCCCCTGGGGTCCTGGCGGGGGGGGAGCCCCTGCTCATGGGACACACAAGCTCCCCCTGGCCCTCAGCACGACTGGCCCATCTCCTGCGTCCCATGTCATTCTCTGCTGAGTGGCTCTAATGAGCAGCTTTAATGAGCGGCTTCTGGGCCAGAGGGCTGTCTGAGTAGGAGGCTGGGGGTGCTTCTTACTGGGAGGCCAAAGCCACGGGCCCGCCGTCTGGCCCAGCTGAACACAAACACTTGGAAACAGCCGGCCCGACGGAATCTAGGTTGTGGTCAGGCTGTGGCTGAAGAAGCCACTGGAAAAACACGCAGTCCACGCGGCCAGACCCAGCTTACGTTTCACCAGGCAGGAGTGGCCTGCCGGGTGCCTGGAGCTGAGGAATGTCTGCTCTCTAGCTCTCTGGAAACTGCCGCCTCTGACGGGAGGGTCCAGCTGCCGGGCAGTACTCCCCTCGGCCTCCTGCGGCCAGGATGTGACCTGCCTCTTAAGGGGTCCTCAGAGAATCAGGCCTCTTGGCTTGTCCCCTGGTCTAGATGCTGTTGTAAACCTGTTTGCTTGTATGCCCCTGACCATGGGGAGCTCACTTCTTTACAGCTGTCATAGCCAGCAGCCAGGGGCCTATAACTGGAATGATTCCCCACTGGAAGCTCTGGCTCCCTTGACCACATGAAGGGGAGGTCACGCAGCCTGAGTAAACCCCACCGCACACCCTTCCACGGGTTCAGCCCCTTCCTGGGCCTCCAGACCTCCCCCACGCCTTTGGCGTTCAGCATGTCCTAAG
>SJYV01034601.1:0-13470 GCA_006410875.1 Neotragus pygmaeus | reverse complement strand
GTTTCTCTGCACCGCGGTCAGGGCTGAGTGCTGTTTTTCACCCTGCACAAAGGTCTGGGTTGTGTGTCGTGGTCGCCCTAAGCTGAGATCTGGACTTTGTGCCATCGTTGCCCTACACCGAGGTCCGTGCTGTGTGCCATGGTCTGCCTTCGCTGAGGTACAGGCTGTGTGCCACTGTCGCCTGCGCCGAGGTCCGGGTTGTGTGCCATGGTCGCCCTGTGCTGAGTTCTGAGTTGTGAGCCGCAGTTGGCTTGAGACGAGATCCAGGCTATGAGCTGTGTTTGGCTTGCGTGGAGGTCCGTGCTGTGTGCCGCGGTCGTCCTTCACTGAGGTCCGGGATATGTGCCACGGTCACCCTGCACCGAGTCTGGGATGAGTACCGCGGTCGCCATGCCCCAAGGTTTGGCCTGTGTGCCGTGGTCGCCCTGCGCTGAGGTCCAGGCAGCGTGCCGCAGTCACCCTGCTCCGAGATCTGGGCTGTGTGCTGCGGTCGCCCTGCGCTGAGTCTGGTCTGAGTACCGAGTGGCCCTGCACTGATGTCTGGGCTGTGTGACTCAGTCACCCTGTGCCGAATTCCAGCCTGTTACACGTTCGCCATGGGCCGAGGTTCGCAATGTGTGTCAGGGTTCCCAGGGCCAAAAACTGGGCTTTGTGCTGTGGTCGCCTTTCATTTAGGTACAGGCTTTGTGTCACGGTTGTCTTGTGCCAAGGTATGGGCTGTGGGCCTCGGATGCCCAACGCCAAGTTCCCGGGCACGTNAATGTGTGTCAGGGTTCCCAGGGCCAAAAACTGGGCTTTGTGCTGTGGTCGCCTTTCATTTAGGTACAGGCTTTGTGTCACGGTTGTCTTGTGCCAAGGTATGGGCTGTGGGCCTCGGATGCCCAACGCCAAGTTCCCGGGCACGTGGAGCTGTCGCCGTGCACCGAAGTCCAGGCTTTGTGTCACTGTCGCCCTGCAGTGAGGTCAGGGCTGTGTGCCGCAGTCACCCTGCAACGTGTTCCGAGATGTGTGCCATGATTGCTTGTGCCGAGGTCCATGTTGTGTGCCGTGGTCACCCTGCACTATGTTCCAGGCTTTGAGCTGCGGTCGGCTTGCAATCATCTCCAGGCTGTGAGCCATTTTCGGTTTGCGATGAGGTCCGAACTGTGTGCTGCGGTTTCCCTGTGCTGTGGTCCGGGCTGTGTGCAGCGGTCGCCCCGCATGGAGGTCCAGGCTGTTTTCTGTGGTCAGCTTGTGACGAGTTCTGGGCTCTGTACTGCAGTTGCTATGCGCCGAGGTCCGTGTTGTGTGCTGCAGTCGCCCTGTGCCGAGTCTGGGCTGAGTACTGCGGTCGCCCTGCCCCAAAGTTCGGCCTGTGTGCCGAGGTCACCCTGTGCTGAGGCCTAGGTTGTTTGCCGCAGTGACACTGCTCCAAGATCCGGGCTGTATGCTGTCATTGCCCTGAGCCGAGTTCCAGGCTTTGTGACACCATCATCCTGCACCGAGATCAGGGCTGTGTGCCACGGTCGCCCTGCACCGAGTTCCGGGATATGTGCTGCAGCTGCCCTGTGCTGAGGTCCGGCCTGTGTGCCGTCATCACCCTGTGCCGAGTTCCAGGATTTGTGCCACTGACGCCCTGACCGAAGTCCAGGATCTGTGCCGCCATCGTCCTGCACTGAGTTCCAGGCTGTGAGCTTCGGTCGCCATGCACTGAGTTCCAGGCTATGTGCTGTGGTCTGCCTGCGCTGAGGTCCGGGCTGTGTGCTGCACACACCCTGTGCTGAGGTCCGGGCTGTGTGCAGCGGTCTGCCTGCGCCGATGTCCAGGATGTGTTCCGCCATTGCCCTGCACTAAGGTCCAAATTGTGTGACGCAGTCACCCTGTACCGTGTCCAAGCTGAGTGCCGCAATCACCCTTCAAGGAAGGTTTGGGCTGTGTGACTTTTTCGACCTCTGCCGAATTCCAGGCTGTGTTACGCGGTCAGCCAGCACTGAGTTCTGGGATGTGTTCCGTGGTCATCCTGTGCTGACGTACGTGCTGTGTGCCGTGGTCGCCCTGCGCTGAGGTCTGGGTTGTGTGCCGTCATCACCCTGCACTGAGTTCTGGGCTGTGTGCCACGGTCACACTGCACCAAGGTCCAGGCTTTGTGCTGCCATTGTCCTGTGCCGAGGTCCGGGCTGTGTGCCGCGGTCGCCCTGCACCGAGGTCTGGGCTGTGTGCTGCGCTTGCCCTGTGCTGAGGTCCAGGCTCTGTGCTGCAGTCTGCCTGCACCAATGTCTGGGATGTGTTCCGCCATTGCCCTGCACTGAATTCCGGACTGTGTGCCACGGTCACCCTGTGCCGAGTCCGGGCTGAGTGCCACCACGATCACCCTGAAAGGAGGTCTGGGCTGTGTGATATGTTCGACCTGTGCCAAATTCCAGGTTGTGTAACGCGGTCAGCCTGCGGTGAGTTCCGTGCTGTAAACTGCAGTCGGCCTGCGACGAGGTCCAGGCTGTGTGCCACAGTTGCCCTGCACGGAGTTCTGGACTGTGTGCCTCAGTGGCCTTGCACCAAATTCTGGGATGTGTGCTGTGGTCGGCCTACACCAAGTTCTGGGCTGTGTGTCGCGGTCGGGCTGCGCTGAAGTCCAGGCTGTGTGCCGCGGTTGCCCAGCACCAAGGTCCCGGCTGTTTGCTGCCATCGCCTGCACCAAGGTCCGGGTTGTGTTCTCTCGTCGCCATGCCCTGAGTTCTGGCCTGTGAGCCACTGTCGGCTTGTGACGAAGTCCGGGCTGTGAGACGTGTTTGGCTTGTGACGAAGTGAATGCTGTGTGCTGCGGTCGCTCTGCGTTGAGGTCCGAAGTGTGTGCCGTGGTCGACCTGCGACGAATTCTGGGCTGTGCGCCGCGGTCGGCTTGCGACGAAGTCCGAGATGTGTGCCGCAGGTGCTCTGCACCGCAGTCCGGGCTGAGTGCCATGGTCATTCTGTACCAAGGTCTGGGTTGTGTGTTGCATTTGTCCTGTGCCGAGGTTGTGGCTGTGTACCGTGGACGCCAATCGCTGCTCTCCAGGGCTTGTTCCGCGGTAGCCGTACGCCTAGGTCCAGGCCTTGTGTCACTCTCATACTGCAGCTAGGTCTGGGCTGTGTGCTGCGGTTGCCCTGCACCAAGGTCAGGGATGAGTGCCGTCATTGCCCTGTGTTGAGTTCCAGGCTGTGTGTCCTGGTCACCCCGCTCTGAGGTCTCGGCTGTGTTCTGCGGTTGACTTGCAATGAGATCCGGGCTGTGAGCCATGTTTAGTTTGCGACAAGGGCAGTGATGTGTGTCGTGGTCGCCCTGCGATGAGGTCCGGGCTGTGTGCCGTGGTCGCTCTGTGACGAAGTCCGTGCTTGTGCCGTGGTCGCCCAACACCGAATTCCGGGCTGTGTTACACAGTGTCCTGTGCCGTATTCCGGGTGGTTTGCCGGGGTTGCCCACTTTCGAAGTCCAGGCTTGTGTCGTGATCGCCCTATGCCGAGATCTGGGCTGTTTGCCGCAGTCTGCCTTTGCCGAGGTCCGGGTTGTGTGCCATGGTCGCCCTGTGCTGAGTTCTGGATTGTGAACCGTGGTCAGTTTGTGATGAGATCTGGTCTGTGAGCTGTGTTTGGGTTGCGTGAGGTCCGTGCTGTGTGCCACAGTCACCCTTCACTGAGGTCCAGGCTATGTGCCGTGGTTGCCCTGCCCCGAGTCTGGGCTGACTACCACAGTCGCCCTACCCCAAGGTTAAGCCTGTGTGCCATGGTCACCCTGTGCCGAGGTCCAGGCTGTGTGCCGCAATCACCCTGCTCCCAGATCCGGGCTGTGTGCCATGGTCGCCCTGCACCGAGGTCCGAGCTGTGTGCTGCAGTTGCCCTGTGCCGAGTCTGAGCTGAGTACCACAGTTGCCCTTCACCAAGATCGAGGCTGTGTGCCACAGTCACCCTTCTCTGAGGTCCGGGCTGTGTGCCACGGTCGACCTGTGACCAGGTCAGGGCTGTGCACTGCGGTGGGCTTGTGACACAGTCCAAGATGTGTGCCACAGTTTCTTTTCACCCCGGTCCGGGCTGAGTGCTGTGGTCACCTGTGCAAACATGTGGGCTGTGTGTCGCAGTCGCCCTGCGCCGAGGTCCAAACTTTGTTCCGCGGTCACCCTGTGCAGAGGTCCGGGCTGTGTGCTGGGGTCTGCCTGTGCCGAGGTCCAGTCTGTGTGCCGCAGTTGCCCTATTCCAAGGTCCATGCTGTGTGCTCGGTCTGCCTGTGCCGATGTCCAGGATGTGTTCTGCCATTGCCCTGCACTGAGTTCCGGACTGTGTGCCACAATCACCCTGTGCCAAGTCCGGGCTGAGTTCCATGATAGCCTTTCAAGGAAGGTTTGGGCTGTGTGACATGTTCAACCTGTGCCGAAATCCAGGCTGTGTTATGCGGTCAGCCAGCACTGAGTTCTGGGCTGAAACCGCAGTCAGCCTGCGATGATGTCCAGGCTGTGTACCACAGTCACCATGAGCCGAAGTCTGGGCTGAGTGCCACGGCCGCCCTGCACCAAGCTCCGGGCTGTGTGCCACGGTCAACCTTCGACGAGGTCCGGGCTGTGTGCCGTGGTCGGATTGCGACAAAGTTTGAGATGTGTGCCACAGTTGCTGTGCACCACGGTCCAGGCTGAGTGCCATGGTCACCCTGTGCCAAGATCTGGGCTGTGTGCCATGGTCAACCTGCGATGAGGTCCGGGCTGTGTGCCATGGTCTGATTGTGATGAAGTCCGGGATGTGTGCCACGGTTGCCTTGATCTGAGGTCTGGGCTGTATGCCACGGTAGCCCTGCACCAATGTATGGGCTGTGGGCCACAGTAGCCCTGCCCTGAAGTACGAGCTGTGTGCTGTGGTCGCCCTGTGCCTTGTCCGGGCTGAGTGCTGTGGGAGCCCTGCAACTAGGTCCGGGCTGTTTGATGTGTTTAACCTGCGCCGAATTCCATGCTGTGTTATGCGGTAGCCCTGCACTGAGTTCTGGGCTGTGAGCCGTGATGATCCTGGGACGAGGTCTGGGCTGTGTGCCACAGTCGCCCTGCACTGAGGTCTGGTCTCTGTTCCACAGTCTCCGGCGCTGAGTTCTGGGTTGTGTGCCATGGTTGCCCTGCGCCGAGTTCCGGGCTCTGAGCTGCGGTCATCTCAAACAGTTCTCGGCTGTGTGCCGTGGTCTCCCTGCTCAGAGGTCCGGGGTGTGCTGTTATCGCCCTGCACTGAGGTCTGGGCTGTGTGCCCAGGTCACCCTGCGTCGAGGTCTGAGCTGTGTGCCGTGGTCACCCTGAGCCGAGGTTCGGGCTATTTGTCGCAATCAGCCTGTGCTGAGTTCTGGGCTTTGTGCTCGGTTGCCTTGTTCCGAGGTCTAGGCTGTGTATCGCGGTAGCCCTGAGCCAAGGTATGGTCTGTGGGTGGTGGTAGCCCTGCACTCAGTTACGGGCTGTGTGCCTTAGTCGCTCTGCCCTGTGTCTGGGCTGAGTGCCGTGGTCGCCCTGCAACAAGGTCCAGGCTCTGTGACGTGTTTAACCTGCGCAGAATCCTGCACTGTGTGCCATGTTCACCCTGCACTGAGATCCAGACTGTGTGCCATAGTCACCCTTCGCCAGGTCCGGACTGTGTGCCGTGGTTGCCCTGAGCCGAGGTTCAGGCTATTTGTTGCAATTGGCCTGCGCTGAGTTCTGGGCTTTGTGCTATGTTGCCTTGTTCCGAGGTCCAGGCTGTGTGTCGCGGTAGCCCTGAGCCGAAGTACGATCTGTGGGTGGCGGTAGCCCTGCACTCAGTTACAGGCTGTGTGCCTTAGTCGCCCTGCCCTGTGTCTGGGCTGAGTGCCGTGGTCACCCTGCAACAAGGTCCAGGCTGTGTGACGTGTTTAACCTGTGCAGAATCCTGCACTGTGTGCCGTGTTCACCCTGCACTGAGATCCAGACTGTGCGCCATAGTCACCCTTCGCCAGGTCCGGACTGTGTGCCGTGGTCGCCCTGTGCCGAGTTCTGGGCTGTGTGCCATGGTTGGCCTGCGCCAAATTCCAGGCTATTTGCCACGGTCGCCCTGTGCTGAGGTCCGGGCTGTGTGTCGTGGTTGCCTGCCCCGAGGTCCGTGTTGTGTGCCATGGTCGCCCTGCGCCTAATTCCGGGCTGTGAGCCACGGACGGCTTGCGACGAGTTCCGAGCTGTGTGCCGTGTTCAGCTTGCTACAAGGTCCGGGCTGTGTGCTGTGATCGGCTTGCGAAGATTTCCGGGCTGTGTGCCGCAGTCACTCTGCAAAGATTTCTGTGCTGTGTGCCGCAGTCTCCCTGCGCTGAGGTCCGGGATGTGTGCAGCATCGCCCTGCACCGAGTTCCNTGCCCAGGACTGAGGTCCGGGCTGTGTGCCGTGGTTGCTTTCATCCAGTTCCGGGTAGTTTGCCATGGTCGCCCTGCACCGAGTTCCGGGCTGTGAGCCACGGTCGGCTTGCGACAAGGTCCGGGCTGTGAGCCGTCATCGCCTAGCAACGAGGTCCGGGCTGTGTGCCGTGGTCGTCCTACGCCGAGGTCCAGGCTGTGTGCCACGGTTGACCTACGATGAGGTCCGGGCTGTGTGCCGTGGTCAGCTTGAGACGAAGTCCGGCATTTTTGCTGCAGTCGCTCTGCACCAAAGTCTGGGCTGAGTGCCGTGGTCGCCCTGTGCCATGTTCTAGGTTGTGTGTCACGGTCGTACTGTGCTGAGGACGGGGCTCTGTACCGCAGACACCCATCGCTGAGGTCTGGGGCTTGTGCCGTGGTCACCGTGTGCCAAGGTCGAGGCTTTGTGTCACTGAGGCACTGCAGCAAGGTCCGAGCTGTGTGCTGTGGTTGCCCTGCACCGAGTTCAGTGATGTGTGCCGCCATCGCCCTGTGCCAAGGTCCGGGCTGTGTGCTGTGGTCACCCTTCACTGAGGGCCGGGCTGAGTGCCGTGGTCACCCTGCACTGAGTTCGGGCTGTGTGCCGCGGTTGCCCTGCACCAAGGTCCAGGCTTTGTGCCACCATCGCCCTGTGCCTTGTTCCGGGCTGTGTGCTGTGGTCGCCCTGCACCGAGGTCTGGGTTGTATCCTGCGGTCGCCCTGTGCCGNACCGTGTGCTGAGGTCGAGGCTTTGTGTCACTGAGGCACTTCAGCGAGGTCCGAGCTGTGTGCTGCGGTTGCCCTGCACCGAGTTCAGTGATGTGTACAGCCATCGCCCTGTGCCAAGGTCCGGGCTGTGTGCCACGGTCACCCTTCACTGAGGGCCGGGCTGAGTGCCGTGGTCGCCCTGCACTGAGTTCGGGCTTTGTGCCGCGGTCGCCCTGCACCAAGGTCCAGGCTTTGTGCCACCATCGCCCTGTGCCTAGTTCCGGGCTGTGTGCTGTGGTCGCCCTGCACCGAGGTCTGGGTTGTATCCTGCGGTCGCCCTGTGCCGAGGTCCGAGGTTTTGTGTTGCAGTCTGCCTGCACTGATGTCCGGGATGTGTTCTGCCATTGCCCTGCACTGATTTCTGGGCTGTGTGTCGCAGTTGCCCTGTGCTGAGTCCGGCTGAGTGCCATGACTGCCCTGCAAGGAGGTCCAGGCTGTGTGACCTGTTCAATCTGTCCAAATTCTGGGCTGTGTTACGTGGTCCCCCTCTGCCAAGTTCCGGGCTGTGAACCTTGGTCGACCTGCGACGAGGTCAGGGCTGTGTGCTATGGTCGTCCTGCGCTGAGGTCCAGGCTGTGTGCCGTGGTTGCCCTGCGCCGAGTCTGGGCTGAGTACTGTGGTCGCCCTGCACCGAGGTCCGGGCTGTGTTCCGCGGTCACCCAGCACCGAGGTCCATGCTGTGTGCTGTGGTCACCCTCCGGTGAGGTCCGTGCTCTGTGTCGCAGTCACCCTGCACTGAGTTCTGTGCTGTGTGCTCTTGTGGGGCTGCGTTGAGGTCCGGGCTGGGTGCCACAGTTGCCCAGCACCGAGGCCCCGACTGTGTGCCACGGTCGCCTGTGCCAATTTCTGGCTAGTTCACTGTGGTCGTCCTGCCCCGAGTTCAGGGCTGTGAGCCATGGTCGGCTTGCAGCGAGGTCCGGGCTGTGTTTCACGGTCACCCTGCACCGAGGTCCAGGTTGTGTGACACGGTTGACCTGCGATGAGGTCCGGGCTGTGTGCCATGGTCGCTCTGCTCCGAGGTCCGGGCTGAGTGCCGTGGTCGCCCAGTGCCGATGTCTGGGCTGTGTGCCACGATCGTCCTGTGCCGAGGTTGGGGCTGTGTTCCACGGATGTGCATCGACGAGGTCCGGGGCTTGTGCTGCGGTCGCCTGTGCCGAGGTCCAGGTTGTGTGCCGTGGCCACCCTGCGCTGCATTCTGGGCCATGAGCCGTGATCAGCTTGAACGAGATTCGGGCTGTGAGCCATGTTTTGCTTGCCACGAGGACTGTGCTGTGTGCCACGGTTGCCCTGCACTGAGGTCCAGGCTGTGTGCTGCGGTGGCTCTGTGCCGAGGTCCATGCTTGTGCTGCCGTCACACTGCACTGAGTTCCCAGGCTGTGTGACGAGGTGCCCTGCGCCATTTTCCAGGTGATTTGCCGCAATTACCCTCTGCCACAGTCTGGGCTCTGTGTCACGGTCGCCCTACGCTGAGGTCCGGGCTGTGTGCCTCAGTCTTCCTTCGCTGAGGTCCAGGCTGTGTGCCATGGTCGACCTGCAACACGGTCCGGCCTGTGTGCCGCGGTCGACGTGTGACAAAGTCTGGGATGTGTGCCACAGTCGCTATGCACCAAGGTCCATTCTGTGTGCTGCAGTCACCCTGAGCCGAGTTCTGGGCTGAATCCCACGGTTGCCATGCACCGTGGTCTGGGCTGTGTGCTGCAGTCGCCCTGCAATGATATCTGGGCTGTGTTACACGGTCGCCCTGTGCCCAGGTCCAAGCTGTGTTGGGCGGAGCCCTGCGCCACGTTCCCGGCCCTGTATTGTGGGTGCCTTCGCCGAGGTCTGGGCTGTGTGCTACGGTCATCGTGTCCCAAGTTCGGGGCTGTGTACCGCAGACAACAATTGCCAAGGTCCGGGGCTTGTGCCATGGTCACCGTGCACCGAGGTCCAGGCTTTCTTTCACTGTCACACTGCAGCGAGGACCGGGCTGTGTGCTGCTGTTGCCCTGCACCGAGGTCCGGGCTGTGTGCCGCCATCACCCTGCGCCAACATCCGGAATGGGTGCCTTGTTCGCCCTGCACTGAAGTCTGGGCTGTGTGCCACCATCGCCCTGCGCCAAAGCCCGGGCAGTGTGCCGTGGTTGCCCTGCGCTTAGGTCTGGGCTGTGTGCCATGATCACCGTGCGCCGAGTTCTGGGCTCTGAGCCACAGTCATCACGACGAAGTCTGGGCTGTGCCGTGGTCACCCTGCACCAAGTTCCGGGCTCTGAGCCACGGTCGTCTCGACGAGGTCCAGTCTGTGATCTGTGGTGGCCCTGTACCGAGGTCCAGGCTGTGTGCCACCATCGCCCTCTGCCAAGTTCTGGGATGTGTGCCTTGGTCGCCCTGTGCTGTGTGCCTCCGTTGCCCTGTACCGAGGTCCATGCTGTGTGCCATGGTTACCCTGCACCAAGAACCAGGCTGTGAGCCGCGGTCAGCTTGTGACAAGGTCCGGGCAGTGTGCCGCAGTCGCAGTGTGCCGAGGTCCAGGCTGTGTGCCATGGTTGGCTTGCTACGAAGTCTGGGATGTTTGCTGCGGTCGCTCAGCACCGAGGTCTGGGCTGAGTGCCACATTTGCCCCTTGCCGAAGTCCAGCTGTGTGCCTTGGTCGCCATTCACCGAGGTCTGGGCTGTGTGCCACAGCCGACCTGTGCCGATGTCCTGGCTGTGTTCATCGGTCTTCCTGGGCCCAGGTCCAGGCTGTGTACCGCGATGCCCTGTGCCCAGGTCCCAGCTTTGTGTTGTGGTCGCCTTTTGCTAAGGTCTTTTCTGTGTGTCCCGGTCATGCTGTGCAGAGGTCGGGGCTGTGTGCTGCAGATGCCCATCGTTGAGGTCCTCGGTGTGTGCCGCTGTCACCATGTGCCGAGGTCCAGGCTTTGTGTCACTGTCGCCCTGCAGCGAGGTCGGGCTGTATGCTGTGGTTGTGTGCCACCATCCCCCAGTGCTGAGGTCCAGGCTATATGCTGTGGTCACCCTATGTCGAGGTCCGTGCTGTGTGCCATGGTTTCCCTGCACCAATGTCCAGTCTGTGTGCTGCAGTCAGTTTGCACCGAAGTCCAGGCCCTGTGCCGTGGTCGCCCTGTGCAGAATTCCACGCTGTGTGCCAGGGTCATCTGCGCCAAGTTCCGGGTTGTGTGCCATCTTTGCCCTGTGCCAAGTTCCGGGCTGTGAGTCGCGATTGGATTGTGAAGACTTCTGGTCTGTGTGCCATGATCGGATTGTGACGAGGTCCAAGCAGTGTGTTGCAGTCACCTTGCGCCCTGGTCCGGGCTGTGAGATGTGGTGGCCCTTCCCCGAATTCCAGGCTGTGTTACATGGTGGCCCTGGGATGAAGTCCATGCTGTGTGTTGTGGTGCCCTTTGCCAGGATCTGGGCTGTATGAGGTGGTCGCCCTTCACTGAGGTCCAGTCTGTGTGTCGCATTCGTCCTTTGCCGAGATCCGGGCTGTGTGCTGCATTTTCCTTGCGCCAATGTCCTCGCTGCGTGCCGCAGTAACCCTGTGCTGATTTCCAGGCTGTGTGTCGTGGTCACTCTGCGCCGATGTCTGGGCTGTGTGCCGCAGTCATGCTGCGCTGATTTCTGGGCTGTGTGCCATGGTCACCCTGCGCCAAGGTCTGGGTTCTGCAGTGGTCACCCTGCGCAGAGGTCCAGGGTGTGTGCTGCATTCGCCCAGCACTGAGGTCCAGGCTGTGTGCCATGGTCAGCCTGCACCGATATGCGGGTGTGTGCTGTGGTCACCCTGTGCCGAGTTCCAGGCTGTGTGCCGTGTTCGCCCTGTGCTGAGGTCCATGCTTTGAGCCGTGGTCGGCCTGCGCCGAAGTGTGGGTTGTGTGCCACGGTTGCCCTGCACCAATGTCAAGGCTGTGTGCCGCGTTCACCAGCACCGAGGTCCGTGCTGTGAGCCATGGTCGCCCTGCACTCTGTTCTGGGCTGTGGGCTGTGGTCGGCCTGTGCTTAGTTCTGGGCTGTGTGCCGAGGTTGCCTTGTGCCGAGCTCCAGGCTGTGTGCTGCAGTAGCCCTGCAACAAGTTCAGGGCTGTGTGACGCGGGCAACCTGAGCCAAATTACTGGCTGTGTTATATGGTCACCATGCGCCGAGTTCCGGGCTGTGTGCCGCAGTCACCCTGCGCCGATTTCTGGGCTGTGTGCTGCGGTCACCCTGCCCCAATGTCCGGGCTGTGCGCCGCGGTTGGATTGCAACGAGGTCCAAGCAGTGTGCCACAGTCACCTTGTGCCCTGATCAGGGCTGTGAGACGCAGTGGCCCTGCGCCGAATTCCAGGCTGTGTTACATGGTCACCCTGGGGCAAAGTCCATGCTGTGTGTTGCAGTGCCCTTCACCGGGGTTCGGGCTGTGTGTGGTGGTCGCCCTTCGCTGAGGTCCAGTCTGTGTGTCGCATTCGTCCTTTGCCGAGATCCGGGCTGTGTGCCGCGTTTTCCTTGTGCCAATGTCCTCGCTGCATGCCGCAGTAACCCTGTGCTGATTTCCAGGCTGTGTGTTGCGGTCACTCTGCGCCGATGTCTGGGCTGTGTGCTGTGGTCATCTTGCATGGATTTCCGGGCTGTGTGCCGCGGTCGCACTGTGCCGAGGTCTGGGCTCTGCCGTGGTCACCCTGTGCCATGGTCCGGTTTGTGTGCCGCATTTGCCCTGTGCTGAGGTCCAGGCTGTGTGCCGTGGACAGCCTGTGCTGATATGCCGGCTGTGTGCTGTGGTCACCCTGTGCTGAGGTCCGGGATGTGTGCCACGGTCGCCCTGTGCTGAGGTCCATGCTGTGTGCCGTTGTCGGCCTGCACCAAAGTGCTGGCTGCTTGTCGTGATTGTCCAGGACCGAGTTCAGGGATGTGTGCCGTGGAAGCCATTCGCCGAGGTCTGGGTCCTGTGCCGCAGTCACCATGCACCGGGGTCCAGGCTTTGTGTCACTGATTCACTGCAGTGAGGTTCAGGCTATGTGCTGCAGTCGCCCTGCACCAAAGTCCATGTTGTGTGCCACCATCGTTCTGAGCCGAGGTCTGGGCTATGTGCCGTGGTTGCCCTGTGCCAAGTTCCGGGCTATGAGCCACGGTCAGGCTTCACCGAAATCCCAGCTGTGTGCTGCGATAGGCCTGCGCTTAGGTCCCGGCTGACTGCCACAGTCGCGTGCACCGAGGTCCAGGCTGTGTGCCGCAGTCGCCCTGTGCCAATTTCCAGGATACATGCCTGGTCGCCTTGCCCCAATATCCAGGCTGTGTACCGCGATCGCCCTCAGCCAAAGTCCGTGCTTTGTGCCACGGTCACCCTGCGACGAGGTCCATGCTGTATGCCGTGGTTTCCCTGTGCCGTGTACCGGGCTGTGAGCCATGCTCGGGCTGTGAGCCATGCTCGGCCTGTGCTTAAGCCTAGGCTGTGTGCCGAGGTTGCCTTGCACCGAGCACTGGGCTTTGAGCCGCAGTAGCCCTGCAACGAGATCAGGGCTGTGTGACACGGGCAACCTGCCTCAAATTATGGTCTGTGTTAGTGGGTCACCAACACCGAGTTCCGGGCTGTGAGCTGCAGTTGGCCAGTGACGAGGTCCGGGCTCTGTGCCATGGTTGCCCTGTGCCGAGGTCCAGACTGTGTGCTGCAGTCGCCCTGCACTGATTTCCGGGCTGTGTGCTGTGGTCAACCTACCCTGATGTTCGGGCTGTGTGCTGCAGTCGCCCTGAGCTGATGTCCGGACTCTGTGCCGTGTTCGCCCTGAGCTGAGATCCGGGCTGTGTCACAATCGGCCTGCACTGAGGTCTGGGCTGTATGTTGTGGTTGCCTTGTTCCAAGGACCAGGCTGTGTGCTGCTGTAGCCTTGCGCCGAAGTATGGGCTGTGGGCCACGGTAGCCCTGCCACCAAGGTACAGGCTGGGTGCCATGGTCGTCCTGCACCGAGTTCTGGGCTCTGAGCCATGGTCGTCTCAAAGAGGTCCAGTCTATGTGCTGCGGTGGCCCTGCTATGACGTCCGGGCTGTGTCCCACCATCGCCCTCCGCCAAGTTCCGGGATGTGTGCCTTGGTTGCCCTGTGCTGAAGTCCGGGCCATGTGCCACTGTCGCCCTGCACCAAGGTCCGTGCTGTGTGCTGTGGTGGCCCTGCACCAAGAACCAGGCTGTGTGCCGCGGTTGAAGTGCACTTAGGTCCAGGCTGTGTGCCGTGGATGGCTTGCTATGAAGTCCGGGATGTTTGCCGTGGTCGCTCACACCGAGGTCCGGACTGAGTACCGCATTCGCCCCATGCCGAAGTCCGGCTGTGTGCCCTGGTCACCCTGCACCGAGGTCTGGGCTGTGTGCCGTGGTCGGCCTGCACCGAAGTGCGGGCTGTGTGCCACAGTTGCCC
>SJYV01034598.1:0-11505 GCA_006410875.1 Neotragus pygmaeus | reverse complement strand
AGGTTATTGCTAAAAAGGTTTTCTATTGCTAGGTTGCCCCCTTTCCCAATCCTTTGGGAAACGGTAATAGGCTTTTCTTGGAGCTTTTTTGTCTGTGACTGTTGGTAGTTCAGGTTAGAGGCTTATATATCATCTGAGACATATGGGAGACAATAAGAAAACCCAAGGAACTTCACCACTGTCTATTTCAGCCCTAAGTCCTTAGGCAATGTGCCTTCTTTTTTCCACTTTTCAGTCTTCCTGTGCTTGTTTGTTATGTTACATCCAGGGATTTTTGGGTATAAAAGAGAGGACCTTGGAGGAATGGTACTATTCCATCTTGACTGGAACCAGAAATCTATGATAAGTTTTTGATGAAGTGAAGCGTTAGTCACTCAGTCATGTTTGATTCTTTGTGACCCCATGGACTGTAGCCTGTCAGGCTCCTCTGTCCTTGGAATTCTCCAGGCAAGAATACTGGAGTGGGCAGCCATTCCCTTCTCCAGGGGATCTTCCCAACCCAGGGATTGAACCAAGGTTTCCTGCATTGCAGGTGGATTCTTTACTGTTGGAACAACCACGGAAGCCCTCAAGGGTTCTCATACAAGAACAGTTGGGAGACATTAATGTAGTATATTGTCAGATGCTTTCCCTGTGTATAGATTNGATTGAACCAAGGTTTCCTGCATTGCAGGTGGATTCTTTACTGTTGGAACAACCACGGAAGCCCTCAAGGGTTCTCATACAAGAACAGTTGGGAGACATTAATGTAGTATATTGTCAGATGCTTTCCCTGTGTATAGATTTTTGTGTATTTTTATTTAAAAATATTTTATTAGACTACATATATGACTTTTATATGTCCTTTTAATATTATAACAAGTAATTTTCAATTATTTCATAATCTCCTCATAAGCATAATGTTAAGGGCTAATTGAATCATCCTTCTAGTTAAGCTACATAGGTTGTTTCTATTTTTTCACCATTACAAATAACATTATAATAAATGTATATGAACAAATAGCTTTTCTTTAGTTCAGGTTATTTTCTTGGTTTATATGCCTATAAATTAAGTTATTATGTTAAGGCATAAACATTAAAGTCAGTGGGCATAATATATTTTAATTTTTATTGTTGTTANTATAATAAATGTATATGAACAAATAGCTTTTCTTTAGTTCAGGTTATTTTCTTGGTTTATATGCCTATAAATTAAGTTATTATGTTAAGGCATAAACATTAAAGTCAGTGGGCATAATATATTTTAATTTTTATTGTTGTTATGACAAGGGAGCACCCCCTTTTCACCTAAAACCCAGCTTTACCTAAAGACCAATTGAAATGTCTTTTTGAACTGAGATAAAATTGTTTAATATAAACTACATTGGAAAAGTTGATGTGAAATGTAGAAAACTGCCCTAATCCAAAGGAATCATTATTCAGTTCAAAAACAACAACAACAACAAAACAGTGTGTGGCTACTTCAAAATCCTCAGGAAATATGCCTGAGGATTCAATGAATCACATTCTTTGAAGTGATTCAGAGTCTGAAACAGGTAAAATGGTAGCTGTCTATGTTATTCACCATGGATAATACCAAGGAAACAGAGGCAATATCTTGTGTAATCTGTGTTGTTAGGACAAAGAGGTGGCCTGGTGCCATTTCATAGTCTCTCTCTCTCTCTCAGGTAACATGACTTTCTAGAAAACCTTAGGTTTTAAAACCACACAAACCTAAGTTCAAATCCCATCAATTCCAAATCCTCTCAGGGTATCAATTTTCTCATCTGTATACTCATTTTATAAAGTTACCTTAATGATTTATTTAACTGAAACAGGTATGTGAATGTTGCAGCATAGTATTCAGCATGTTTTACAAAGAATATTCCAGAGCAAACCTCCTACACTAAATGCTAGTGAGAGCAGGTGTAAAACCACTAAAATCCAAGGATTTGCTCCATCATTTGACCTAATGATTGTGCTAGTATCTTCCATTTGCCTCTCCGAAGCCCTTTTACCCCTTTTGCACCCAGCTCTATACTCCAAGAGAACACAATCTGAAGCAATGCCCTGGAGAACAGCTGAAGACCTTTTGGGTTTGGGGCCATTCTGCCTTCTCTTGCTGGTGTCTTCTCTCTTCTCATGTAGTAAAACCCACAACTCTATGGAAGACATCAACACTGAGGAAAAATTCTAGATTGAGATTCAAGAGACAGTTCCCCAAAGCCCTACAGGACTGGGCTAACAAGGGAGCTGCTGCAGAATCAGGGAATCACAGCTGTCAGTTCCAGAATCCTATAGCCTATGTCACAATCCACAGGGATGCCTTACCTGTTGCCTCTTTTCTCAGCTTACTCATTTCCCAATTGAGGTTTCACATGAGAGTGTTTAATTGGTGGACTACAAATCACATTCAGAATCCTAGCTGCAAGGGGGTTTTACAGTCTTTGCAGTACAAAAAGGCACACTAGAAAAAGGTTGGAATAGAACAGTGAGCCACTCCTGAGCATCTGCTACAGTATGCCATCAAGCTCATGCTACAGTATGCCATCAAGCTCAAGCAGTTGGTGATGGCCTTTCTTTGACATCTGAAAAGTCTGGGAGAAAGTACAACTATAGATTGAAGCTTATAATTAATGAAAGAGTCCATAAATGGAACGAAAGGAGTTGACTGCAAACCTCAAAAGAAGTCATATGAAAATCATCTTCTTAAAGATATCAAACGTAAAGATCTTCACGAATGCAATCTTTCTAAATAACATAGTCTCTGCCTCCTTTCCTGATGCTAGAAGAGAGCCTACAGCAAAATACCTTAGTACACCCACTAACAGGGAGACAATTTCAGGACCTGGGCCTGGGCTANATCTTCACGAATGCAATCTTTCTAAATAACATAGTCTCTGCCTCCTTTCCTGATGCTAGAAGAGAGCCTACAGCAAAATACCTTAGTACACCCACTAACAGGGAGACAATTTCAGGACCTGGGCCTGGGCTATGCACTCTGGTAGGTCTGTGCAGCATAGGAGATGGAGCTGGTAATTACTCTGCATGAAGATGTCTCCCCCAGTGATGCTGTAGGTAACCAGCATAGTTCCTCCTCTGC
The DNA here is from genome assembly GCA_006410875.1 of Neotragus pygmaeus. NCBI lineage: Eukaryota > Metazoa > Chordata > Mammalia > Artiodactyla > Bovidae > Neotragus > Neotragus pygmaeus. The sequence continues at coordinate 8,423 of SJYV01034598.1, read as the reverse complement.
TGCTAATACTTTGGAAAAGAAAATAAGTACAAAATTTTTTATTTCAGTTTAATAATTTTGTTCCAAGCTTACAAAAATAAGCAAGGGATTATTGGAGTTATTCCAGAAAAACATTGACAATTAGTAAAGTAAGATAACTAAAGAACAATTGCAATTCCAGTGAACATGACTTAGGACCACAACATGATTATAAAATAAAGTTAAACAATCACATGTATGTACTCTATTTGGAGCAAAAGATTTTAGGGGGGAACCACTGCTCAGCCTAGAATGACATTTCCCAAAGTGGGTTTCCAAGGATTCCAATAGTGCTTTTTGGTGTTGTCAGTTTTTTGTTGATGATCACAAAATCCTCCCATTGCAGTATGCCTGTACCTTTGTGATATGACTCTGCCCTTTCTCCCACCCAGAGATCCTATTTATCCACCCCTTTAAATATGGGCTGGACTTGACTTGCTTTGACCAATGGAATGTGGCAGAAGTGATTTTTTTTCATGAGTTCCAAAGCCTCGGCTTTAAGAAGCCATGTAACTTGCACCTTCCCCATCTTGAACGCTGCCCTGAGGTTACCCAAGGAAACCAGTTTAGCCTACTAAAGGATGAGAGCCCACATGGAGAGTAACAGGTCAGCACCAACTATTAGGCATATGACTGAAGCCATCTCAGACATTCCTATCCAGCCAACCTTACAACAGAATGCCACTTGNTACCCAAGGAAACCAGTTTAGCCTACTAAAGGATGAGAGCCCACATGGAGAGTAACAGGTCAGCACCAACTATTAGGCATATGACTGAAGCCATCTCAGACATTCCTATCCAGCCAACCTTACAACAGAATGCCACTTGAGAAATAAGTCCAACAGAACAGCTCAATCGACCCACAGAATCATGAAAAATAATACATTGATGTTTTAATCCAAAAATTAAAAAAGACTTCCCTTAATTGCCCTCTTAGAGTTACTTTTACGATAAGATCCAGGTTCATTAATTTGGTTTCTAAGGTCCGTCACAACATGTTCCTTATAATACAGACTCTGAAAATCTCCACTAAGAGCTTAGATTCTGTTTATGATTCTATGTAATGGGAAATGTTCGCCTGTTTTCCTTAAGGAAGAACTGGAAAACATGGGTAGCTGTTTAGGCTGCCATCATCATTTGTATAATTACAAAACTCAACAAAGCAGCTGCCAGTGTGCAAAACAGCTGCCAATGTGCAGTCTGACAAAGGGAGCCTATCACACACAGAGTGTTTTCTGGAGAATTCACAGAGAGCTGTGCTGGGGTGTGTAGGGCAGTCTGCAGAGTTGTATGCCACAAGCTATTGCCAACAGCTGCCTCTGCTGGAATCTATGCCTGCTCTCTCTCTCTCCCTCTTCCTCCCCTTCTCTCTCTCTCTCTCTCTCTCTCTCTCTCTCTCTCTCTCTCTCTCTCTCTCTCTCACACACACACACACACACACACACACACAAAGAAAGAGAGAAACAGAAGCTTGCTTTATGTTTTCACACAAGGAGAATTTCTTTTGAATTGATTTTTGTTTAAAGATTGTCCTAGAAAATGTCCCCAAACTAATGCCTTGAAAAATAAATAACCAGGTATAAATTCTGCAATTGCCACTCTCCACACCCATAAAACTCTGTTAGCACCCATTTGGATGATATGTTTCCTTGCTGAACCTTGCTTCTCTTACTGTATGAAAGTATGCCCCATCTGAAAAGGAAGAGGAGAGGTGTCCCAGAGAAAACCCCAAAACATCATGGGTTACTGGGTGATAATGCTTTCTCCTACCATTGGTTTCCTCTTCTCACATAGTTAAGCCCATAGGCACTTTCTCTTGGAACTATGGGTGGGGATAATTTGCTGAGGGCTTCCCTAGAGGCTCAGAGGTAAAGAATCTGACTGTCAGTGCAGAAGACATGGGTTTGATCCTGGTTTGGAACAATCCCCTGGAGAAGGGAATGGCTACCCACTCTGATATTCTTGCCTGGGAAATCACATGGACAGAGGAGCCTGGCAGGCCACAGTTGCAAAGAGTTGGACACAACTTAGCAACTAAACAACAATAACAAATTTATTGAATGATGAAGCAGTTGGAAATAACAGCAATCAAGATCCATCACAAAACTTGGGGGTTATCAAAGGAAACTCCCATGTGAAAAAGTCTGAGGAATGAATGAAATGTTTTATCTTCCTTGGAGGTATCCTTGTTTATCTCCCCAGCTTTATCTCTAGCCACTCGTTCCCAAATCTCTGAGCTTACCTACTGCACTGTACTCTTGCTTCTTATGTGGCCTCAGAAGAAATAACATGAATTTGATCAGGATAGCTTGTAGTCATAGACAAAACTCTAACCTTGGTTTAAATCCATCTTGCCACCTACAGTGTGCCTAAACATGATTGGAAAAAGGTATGCAGGTGAGTTCATTTTAGATTTAGGACTATAAGCCACACGCAGGTATTCAGTGCTGCCTGGCAGTCCTATTATACTTGCAGCTGCTGCTGCTTAGTTGCTTCAGTCACGTCCAACCCTTTGCAAACCTATGAACTGCAGCCTGCCAGGCTCCCCTGTCCATGGGTTTCTCTAGGCAAGAGTACTAGAGTTGGTTGCCAAGCCCTCTTCCAGGGGATCTTCCCAACTGAGGGAATTGAACCTGGGTCACCTGCATTGCAGGCAGATTCTTTACCACTGAGCCACCAGGGAAGCTCCCTATTATACTTACCAAAGGTCAAATCATTCTCTCATTTAAGATGCTATGTCATGCCTCCTGCCTCACAACTTCAACACCTTTTCCCTACTCCTAACTTTTAGCTCATGACTTTATTTCCTGTTTCACTGAAAAGTCAGTCACAAAGAGTTCTCACTTGCACATGCTTCACCATCACATTTTTCTATTTCATTGTGTAAGCAGGGAGGGTAAGAGGTCCTGAGAGAAAGAGAATCAGGTATGGCTTTCTTGACAGGAAAGACACCATTTTTGGCCTAAGCCATTTTGGAATCTAAGCCTGGCCACAATGCTTGCCCTTAAAATGGTCTCAGTAATTAATCAAAATCACTGCAGATGGTGATTGCAGCCATGAAATTAAAAGACATTTGCTCCTTGGAAGGAAAGTTATGACCAACCTGGACAGCATATTAAAAAGCAGAGACATTACTTTGCCAACAAAGGTCCATCTAGTCAAGGCTATGGTTTTTGCATTAGTTATGTATGGATGTGAGAGTTGAACTATAAAGAAAGCTGAGCACAGAAGAATTGATGCTTTTGAACTGTGGCATTGGAGAAGACTCTTGAGAATACCTTGGACTGCAAGGAGATCCAACCAATCCATCCTAGGGGAGATTAGTCCTGGGTGTTCATTGGAAGGACTGATATTGAGGCTCAAACTCCAATACTTGGGCCATTTGATGTGAAGAGCTGACTCATTGGAAAAGACTCTGAGGCTGGGAAAGATTGAGGATAGGAGGAGAAGGGGATGACAGAGGATAAGACGGTTGGATGGTAACACTGACTCAATGGACATGAGTTTGGGTAAACTCTGAGAGATGGTGATGGACAGGGATGCCTGGCATGCTGCAATTCATGGGGTTGCAAAGAGTCAGACATGACTGAGCAACTGAACTGAACTGAATTAATTATCTTAAGGGGACAAAATAATGCAGAAACAAATGACTGTTATTAGGTAAGAGAAGTAACAATAGCAAAGATACTGTATCAGTTGTAAAGACTCCTTGTTGTATTTCAATGGTAAAGACTGAACCACCAGATCAATGGGAACCTAAGGAATGATGATATTGACCTTTTCTGACCCTCATGACTTCAGTCAACAAAAGCTTGGACTCTGTGGACTGCTCAAGCCCCTTCAAGAATATGCATGTACTCTTAGTTTAAAACTTCCCCAGTTTTAACAGCTTTGCTGTTCAGGAGATTTTACTTTGGGGGAAGATCTCCAGTGTTCCCCTTACTTGCTGCAAGTAATAAATCCTTTATCTTCCCACTCTTTGGCTTGGTTCTTTCATTTGTCTCGACACTCACCAAGAGGTGAACTCAGGTTTTGGTTCATGATTGCATCTACACCCATATACTCTGCCTTCTCTTCAGTTATAAAAGATAAACTTTCTAGCTGCTATGTTGATGTATTGTTACCCATAACCTTCTCACTACGTCAGGGATAATAGCTCTATAACTGTCCCTCTTTTCTCCTGCAGCATCTACTCTTCTATCATTTTCACCAGCTTTAATAAGACCAATTATAAAAATCTACATTGTTTCATAATTAGGCACCACCTCACACCAGTCAGAATGGCCATCATTAAAAAGTCTACAAATAAATGCTAGAGAGGATATGGAATAAAGGGAACCTTCCCACACTGTTAGTGAGAGTGCAATTGGTGCAGCCACTATAGACAACAGTAGGGAGGGTCCTCAGGAAACTAAAAACAGAGTTGCCATATGATCCAGCAATTCAAACTCTTGGGCATATCCCTAGACAAAACTGAAAATCTAAAAGATATATGCAGCACTATGTTCATAGCAGCACTCTTTACAATAGCCAAGACATGGAAACAACCTAAATGTCCATCAACAGATGAATGGATAAAGAAGACGCAGTATATGTATATAATAGACTATTGCTCCACCATTAAAAAGAATGAAATAATGCCATTTGCAGCAACATGGATGGACCTAGAGATTATCATACCAAGCAAAATAAGTCTGGAAGAGAAAGATAAATACCATATGGTATCACTTACATGTGGAATCTAAAACATGACACAAGTGAACATATCTACAAAGCAGACATAGACTCCTAGACACAGAGAACAGACTGTGCATGTTGAGGGGTAGGGGAGGAAAGCATTGGGAGTTTGGGATTAGCAGACAGAAACTATCATATATAGGATGCATAAACAATAAATTCCTACTGTATAGCACAAGGAGCTATATTCAATACCCTGTTACAAACCATAATGGAAAAGAATATGAAAAAGAATATATATATGTATATATGTATAACTGAATCTCTGTGAAGAGATTAAGAAGAGGTGGTGAGAAAACTCAGGTGACAGATTTTATTTTCTTGGGCTCCACAATCATTGTGAACAGTGGCTGCAGCCATGAAATTAAAAGATGCTTGCTCCTTGGAAGGAAAGCTATGACAAACTTAGACAGCATGTTAAAAAGCAGAGACATCACTTTGCCAGCGAAGGTCTGTATAGTCAAACTTACGTTTTTTCCAGTAGTCATGTACAGATGTAAGAGTTGGTCCATAAAGAAGGCTGAGCACCAAAGAATTGATGCTTTTGAACTGTGGTGCTGGAGAAGACTCTTTAGAACCCCTTGGACTGCAAGGAGATCAAACCAGTGAATCCTAAAGGAAACCAACCTTGAATATTTATTGGAAGGACCGCTGCTGAAGCTGAAGCTCTAACTGTTTGGACACGTGATGTGAAGAGCTAACTCACTGGAAAAGACCCTTGATGCTGTGAAAGACTGAAGGCAAAAGGAGGAGTGGGCAGAGGATGAGATGGTTAGATACCATCACCAACTCAATGGACATGAATTTGAGCAAACTCAGTCTTCCCTAGTAGCTCAGTTGGTAAAGAATCTGCTTGCAATGCAGGAGACCCCGGTTCAATTCCTGGGTCCGAAAGATCCACTGGAGAAAGGACAGGCTACCCACTCCAGTATTCTTGGGCTTCTCTGGTGGCTCAGCTGGTAAAGGATCTGCCTGCAATATGGGAGACCTAGGTTCGATCCCTGGGTTGGGAAGATCCCCTGGAGAAGAGAAAGGCTACCCATTCCAGTATTCTGGCCTGGAGAATTCCATGGACTATATAGTCCATGGGATTGCAAAGAGTCGGACACGACTGAGGGACTTTCACTTCACTTAAGGGAGGTAGTAGAGGACAGAGGAGCCTGGCACGCTGCAGTCCATGGGATCACAAAGAATCAGACACAACTTAGTGACTGAACAACAATACCAACATACCTGAGTCATTTGGTGTATGGCAGAAACTAAACACAACACTGTAAATCGACTATACATCAATAAGATTGTTTTTTAAATCTCCACTGTTTCAACATTCCCTCACCATTTCATTATTTCACTTTACAGCTAAAGTCTTTTTGAAAATGTTGCCCATACAGCCTTCAATTCTTTCTTTCCAAATGCTCCTTGAGCCTAATACAACATGGTTTTAGTTATCAACATTTCAATGAAATTTGCCTCTTCCCAAGTCCCTTCCAAATTTCTAGATCCAATGTCAATCCTCAGTTGTTATGTTCCTTGAGCTTTTCACATCATTTGTCAAAGTTGATCATTCTCTCCTTCATGAATGATGATCCTTCTCTCCTTCAGTTGATCATTCTCTCCTTCCTTTACTTGGCTTCCAGGACTGATATTGTTTCCATGATGGCTCTTCTGAGTCTCCTTTGTTATTTTCTTGTTCCATATTTTTATATATCATAATGCCCCTAAGTCAATCCTCATACATCTTCTATCTACATGCTCTCTCTAAATGATTTCATTGCTTTAAATACAAATTATAAACTGATACCTCCCAAATGTTTCCAGCTCCAACTATCTCCTGAATTCCAGTTTCATATCTATTGCCTGCTCTTGGATTTCTAATGGACACTTCAAAATTAGCATGTTGAAAAATTAACCCTAGCTTTCCTTCCCCCAAACCTGCTCCTTCTTCAGTGTTCCCCATCTCAGCAAATGCTTTCCATGACAGTAAATGGCAGTGCTCTAGGCTGAATATTTGTGTCTTCCCCAAAATTCACATATTGAAATTCTAAGCCCTAAAACTATGGTATTAGGAGCTGGGGCCTTTGGGAGGTGATTAGGTCATGAGAGTGGACCTTTCATGAATGGGATCAGTAGGCTTATAAAAGAGACCTCAGAGAGGTCACTCACCCCTTTTGTCATGTGGGGACACAGCAAGAAGACAGCTGTCTATGAACCAAGAAGTGGGCCCTCACCCAACACTGAATCTGCCAACACTTGATTCTCGTACTTTCCAGCCTCCAGAAATGTGAGAGATAAAATTTTGTTGTTTATAAACCATCAGTCTATGGTATTCTGTTACAGCAGCCCAAACAGACTACGACAGGCACCATTATTCATCATTTGCTCAAGTCACAAAAGTTTTAGTCATCTTTTACTCTCTTACACACTACATCTAATCCCGTTAGCAAATCCTGTAGCTTCTACCACCACTCATCTCACCACTCTCACCAGTATACTCCAGGTCTCAGCAACCACGACCACTCATCTGGATCACTACACTAGTCTTCTGCCTTGTACTCTTATCTCACTACATTTTCTTGTTCTGTAGTTTCCAGGATGATACTTTAGAAAATATATGTCAGTGTATATCTTTCCCATGTTCAAAACCTTCTAGTGGTTTTCTAAAACACTTAGAAAAAATCCAAAGTCTTTATTGTAGCCTACAAAATCCGTCACTTCATGGCCTCTTAATATTTCTCTGTCCTCATTTTCTGCCACTAGCTCTCTTTGTCACTAAGCTCAAATCAGACATGGGCCTCCTGTTCTTCAATCACAAAAAACATGTTCCCACCTGAAGGCCTTGACTTTTTCCCCTCTCAGAGACTGTCTTCCTCAGTATCTTCACAGGACTCACTCTCTCACTTCATTCAGGTCTCTGCTCAAATGTTACTGTCTTCATTCTCATGTACTGATTAATTTCTTTTTCATAAAACTTACCACTAACTAACATTAAACTACACAATTTTGTTTTGTTCACTAGAATGACTATTTTACCTAATAGCTTTTCACTAAATACTGTTGTATTAATTAATCAATAACTTCCCAAAAAACCTTGTGGAAGAAGACTATGTTTGTCTTAATAGGGTCTGGTCAGTCCCTGAAGGAAGGATGTATGGGAACATCTATTTCCTTTGAGTAGAATCTTCGTCCCAAGTCCTAATGGGAAAGTCTAGGCACCACCAAGGCTTCCTTTACAATGACCTTTGTTAATTAAAATATATACACAACAAAATCTAGAATACCTGGGCAGTCCCACTTTAAGGAGCAGTTCTGATTCCCACGTGACACAAATCACTGTTTGAATGTACTCGGTAAATACATCATTTCAAACTCAGGTCAGAGGATTTAAGTATTTCTGATTTGAATTTTAAAACAGTGCTTCTATCTTTAAACGAAGAAATGTCTGAAGTAGTACCTGATAATAAAGACTAATAAGCCAAAAACCTTTTTAAAAAAGATTTGTCATGCTGATTAAACTGATAAGAGTCTTTGAAGACGTTTTCATTTGGCTGGGTGGAGCTGTCAGGCCTTCTTCTTCAATGTTTTGTTTGCTTTGCATTCCAGGGACTTTTTTTCCCACAAGGATAATTGACAATTTTTTCAACTAAACTCTAATACTGGTGCTCTTTCCA
>SJYV01034596.1:0-32973 GCA_006410875.1 Neotragus pygmaeus | reverse complement strand
CTCCACTCTTTCTGAGATACAGGAACCAGACTTGACACAGAATTCCAGATGCAGAACAGATGTTATTGCCAAGCAGGCCTAGGGGCTCCCAGCTCCCCGGGTCACAGGGGAGGAAGAGAAAGAGTGGCTCTGATGGGGGAGGACCCCAGCTCCAGCCTGGTCAGAGATGGGGGATGGCAGCTGGGGGGAGAGAAGAAAACCAGGGAGGGTGATCTGGGCCTGACATGCAAAGGAATGGAATCCTTGTGCTTGGGGCTGGCTGGGCTGCCAAGTCCTACTGCCTCATTGCTGAGGCATCTTCTGGATTTGAGGGGCTGTGGGGTCCCTGGATTTGAGAAGCAGAGGCTCAGGAAGCCGTCTCTCAGGTGCAATCCTGAACACACAAGCTGGTGCAGAGTCAAGACTTCCAGATGACTTCATAAGGGGCTCACTTACCTTGCACATACCTTGGAGCTCTGGGAAATGAATGGAGCATAAGAGAGACAAAGGTGGGCACACAAGCAAGGTATTTTTAATCGGACCTTCCATATAGCAGCAGAGGTGAGGTAATGAGCTCCCCAGTCCTGGTAAAGTTTAAGTACAGAATTTCTTTGAATGTGAGTTTGCTGTTCTGTCTCAGGGCTTTGTTTTNAAGGTATTTTTAATCGGACCTTCCATATAGCAGCAGAGGTGAGGTAATGAGCTCCCCAGTCCTGGTAAAGTTTAAGTACAGAATTTCTTTGAATGTGAGTTTGCTGTTCTGTCTCAGGGCTTTGTTTTTTTGTTGTTTTTTTTTGGCTGCGCCAGACAGCTTGCATGATCTTAAGTCCTTAGTTCCTTGATCAGGGATGAAACTCTGGCCCACGGCATAGAACGCACAGAGGCCTAACCACTGGACCACCAGGGAATTCCCTGCCTTGGTGCATTTTCAGCATTTTGTTGGATATCTCATAGGCGCCACATACTATGCTAGGCATTTCCCCACATGTATATGCACATGATCCCCAGCCCTGAAGGGAGTTCCTATAATTTTTCCAGATAAGGAAATGGATGTTTGGAAAAGCACAAGGAGCTCAGTGTCTTGTCCTTTTGCGTGTGTCTCCGCCTGTCCTCTCATCTGTTCAAGGACTATTTATTGAGCACCTGCTGTGTGCCAGACAGTGTTTTAGGTCCTAGGCAACGCTGACCAGGACGATAATCTCAAACTTGTTGCCTCGCTGGGGAGATAGGCAAGTCAGAAATCTGCCATGCTAACTGCAATGGCCCAGGTACCCAGGGTCCTATGGGGCAGAAAAAGGAGCGGCGTCAAAGTCAGGCCCCGGGATGGCACAGCTACTGAGGGAAGACGGAGCAGCAGTGCTTTCAGAGAACAGGAAGTGGTTCGGTCTGGTGGGGGCTCCGTGTGACAGGAAGCAGGAGGTAGGCCAGTCAAGCGAGCGTGGCTTTGCTGTCAAGTCTGCTGGGGCCGAGCCTGACTCCGCAGGATCACAGATGAAGGGAATGCTGTCTTCTGGCTTCCCAGGCAACCGTCCCAAGTTCTGCTTCCAGCTGTTGTGGGAGGGGCTTAGCGAGTGGTATGGGAGGTAGCCAAGGTGGGGGAGTGGGGAAGGAGGTTTCTGGAAGAAACTGACTTGTGTCTCCTGGGAAAGAGAGTGGTGTTGGTGTCATGGAGAATTGCCCTTGTAGACTGAAAACAAGTTATAAATCTGTTGGGCCCTGATATTCAAAAATGACAAGGCACTGATGTTTGTGGCACATTCTTGCCTTAACAAAGGTGGCATCTCAGCTTTGTCCTCCTTCTTTCCCCTACTCCCCCATCCTCTTTTCTAAGAGTTGACGAGGAACGGAACCCTGGCTTATGCCAGGCCCCCACAAATCCAGCACTGAGCTGGCCCGAGGGCTCAGCAGTGAATCTCCTTTCTGTCTGGGTCCTAATTGGCCTCATAAAATCTAATTTACCCCGCAGGTGGGTAAAATAATGCCAGAAAAAGACTGAGAGATGCTCCTGGGGCTCCTGAGCATAGAAGCTCTGTATCTCCAGCAGAGTCCCCCCTCCCCACCCGGGCAAGTGAAGAGAAGGGCTTGTAGGAGAGGGAGACCCCCTCGAGGCAGAAAGCTGGCCACAGCAAGTGTCCACTTTGTCCGCCCTGGCCTTAGAGGGAGGGCCGAGAAGTGCCCATGGGAGGGGCTGGGGGCCGTGGGAAAGGATGAAACCACTGGGCAAACACGGCCCACTCTCCATCACTTTATGCAAAAAGATTTGGTGGTGTAGGAGCCACATTTACATGAAAGCAAACACTGCTGTGTAACGGAACAGGATGCAAAATGGGCCAGAGGTTTCGAAATAAAAGCATATCAGGTGGTCAGTAAGCCTCCTGAGTCTGATCTCCTCTACTGCTGGGAGAATTTTGGTGAAAACGAGAACTGTGGCAGCTCTTCATTTTAAAACTAGGGAAACGGAACCAGAAAGGAGGAGAATGGACCCAAGGTCATACAATACATGATGCACCTAGGACACTGACTTTAGGCCAAGGCTGGTCCCACCACATCCCATGGTCTGTCTTAGGCAAGAGGAAGGATGGGTAGGGGACCTCTGAGTGGCTCCATGCTGTGAGATGCAGGAAAAACCTTCCTTGGGGGGCACAGGGGCAGCTTCATGGAAGGATGTGGCACCTGAGCTGGGCCCCTAAGGATGCACACGTCCTGGGCAGAAGTTGGGTTGGGCCCTGAGGCAGAGAGAACCTCCTCTTGTTCGGGAGCAGCTGTCTCCTCGATGGTGGGTTCACCCCTGGGATGTCCAAGAAGGACAATTTCCCCAGACTATCTCCTAGAGAGGCGAGACCCTCCCCTGTTGGGCCTCAGTTTCCCCGTCTATAAAATGAGCAGTCTCAGGCTCTGCACATATTTTCATTAACGTGAGCTGACCTGGACTCCTGGCACAGCCCTGTACCCCCCGGGGACCCCGAGTTCTCCCCACATCTACATCCCTGTTGGTTTCCACTGCCGCCTGGTCTTGCTGGGTGCTGAGCTCCTCTGAGGTGGGGCAGCCAGACATCTGCTGATCTATGAATATTCAGGAAGGAATTGGAGCCTTCTCTGGGCTCTCCAGCCAGCCACAGCCCCTCTGGCCGCCATCCTGCCCGTCCGAGCCCAGGCTGCTGACAGACCCAGCAGCTGCTCAGGGCCCCAACTGTTCACATTGTTTGTTCACCACGGCGGGGGATTTTCCAAGCCTCCGACATGCTTTGGGGGGCAGGGAAGAAAAGCCCCACATGNCCACAGCCCCTCTGGCCGCCATCCTGCCCGTCCGAGCCCAGGCTGCTGACAGACCCAGCAGCTGCTCAGGGCCCCAACTGTTCACATTGTTTGTTCACCACGGCGGGGGATTTTCCAAGCCTCCGACATGCTTTGGGGGGCAGGGAGGCTGCCAGAGGGCTCAGGGATTCGAGTCATGTGGGGCTTTTCTTCCCTGAAACTCAAACCGACTGCTCGGTGGCGGCTGGAATGGGGCATTTGGAAGCCGCTGGGCTGACAGCCCAGGCTGGCCTTGCCCCCACCGCGTTTGCATCAGAATCTAGGGCCTCAGATAGACAAGGGCCTGGATGTTGAGAAGAGTGATTTGCATTTGTACATCCCCTTCCAGTTTATGAAGTCAAAGTATTAGTTGTTCAGCCACGTCCAACTCTTTGCAACCCCATGGACTGTAGCCCCCCAGGCTCCTCTGTCCCTGGGATTCTCCAGGCAAGAATACTGGAGTGGGCTGCCATTCCCTTCTCCAGGGATCTTCCCAACCCAGGGATCAAACCCGGGTTTCCTGCAATGCAGGCAGATTCTTTACCATCTGAGCCACCAGTGAGATATCCAGTTTATGAAGTGCCTCTAAAGAATGAGTTCCCATTCCTTGATTGATGCCTGATAGGCTTTGAACTGGAGCCCTGCCTTCCATCATCTGGTGTAATCCTCACAGGCTCCATAGTATCACCTTCATTTTACAGATGTGGAAACTGAGGCCCAGAGAGCTGAAGTGGCTTGTCACATAGCTGGTAGGTGCAACAGCATGATTGGAGGTTTGATCTTCTGCCCCGGGATCAAGTGCTCTTTGTGGCTTCCTTCCCCAGTTTGGCTGGAAGCCAGGTGAGGCCAAGTGCTGCCTTCTGGCTGCAGCCTCTAGTACTGCTGAAGCCAATTGTGTCGTTGAAGGTGCCTGCAGAGCCTTTAAGAAAGGCAGAGAGGCCGTTCAGACCCCCTCTGTCTGTCTGCCTTCCCACTGCGGTGTCCTAGCTTCTGTCCTGGCCTCTGTATCTCTGTCAGGACTTCTCCCCTCCGTCTTGATCCTATTCAGGGCTTTAAGCGTTGGCATATACGTGTCTCGGTGTTGATGAGTGTAGCAGAGATTTGGGTGCACGTGTTTAGGTGCAGAAGGTATCTATAATATCTAGATGATACAGGCTTCCCAGATGGCTCAATGGGTAAAGAATCTGCCTACAATGCAGGAGATGCAGAAGGTATAGGTTCGATCCCTGGGTTGAGAAGATGCCCTGGAGGAAGTCTTGGAAACCCACTCCAGTATTGTCTGGAAAATCCCATGGACAGAGGAGCCTGGCGGGCTACAGTCCATGGGGTCGCAAGGAGTCGGACAGGACTGAAGTGACTGAGCCCTGCGCAGCTAGATGATACTCTAAATCAGTTTAGGAACAGGTATGTCCAGTTCACTGAACAATCCTGCCGTCACAGAATCTCAGACATCACCCGCTATGTTTGAGTAAACAAGAGCAGGGCAGGGTTGCGGGTGAGGAAGTCCCAAAGGCACACAGCTGGACTGGGACAGGTCCAGGTCCAGAACTGAGGGTCGCCTGAGTCCCCCACCGCCGTGCTTCCCGCATGGCCCTGACGAGGCGCTGTCAGCCCTGGCCTGCCTGCTAATGAGTGCGGGCCACTGTCCTCACCTCCATCCCTGACTCTCTCTCAGACACACCATGGTGCCTTTAAGCAAGGTGTCAGGACAGAGGATAGAAGGGGGCCTTCAGCTCGGGCGTATCTATGGGACAAAGAGGCAGCAGGCCAGCCTTGTGGGAGATACAGCAGGGAGAACCCACCGTTTCCCTGTGAATAATGGTTACTGGCCTGGCTGAGATGTTGCTTAAAATGATAAACACTGGCATTTGGGTGTTTTGCCTTGACCCTGGGATGGCATTCCCTGCCTCTTTTGTCCTCCTGCTTCACCTGCTGCTCCCTTCCTCCACTGTCCACCTTTGTGGCCAGGGTGGTGGTGGAGCTGTGGGCTCTTCTGGGGCATCTGCAGAGGGTTGAGGCCTGGGTTCTGTGCTTGCTCACTGTGCGGCTCTGGAGGAATCAGCTGCAGGGAGGAGAGCTTAACTCTTGCAGTCGCTGCAGCAGAAGTGGGTTGGACAATCATGGTTGAGACAATCTGCAGGATTCCAGGAGAGGGGATGACATTACTGAGCCAGGTCAGCCACTGTGCCGCTCTCCCTTAGCACTCGGCATCTCACTGACTGCTCACGGCAGCCTTTTGAAGAACGAATGACTATGTCCTTTTAAATTGAGAGGCAATTCACATGCCACAAAATTCACCATTTAAAGGGTACAAATCAGTGGGTTAAGTTTATTCACAAGGTTGTGCAAGCATCACCACTATCTAATTCTAGAAACATTTTCAGCACCCAAAAAAGAAACCTTAGATCCCTTAGCCATCTCTCTTCATTCTTCCCTCTCCCCAGTCCCTGGCAACCATGAATTTATGGTCTCGTCTCTATGGATGTGCCTATTCTGGACATTTCATAGAAATGAGATCACATTATACAATATGTGGCGTTTCATAACTGGCTTCTTTCCCTTTGCATAAAGTTTCAAGGTTTATTCCCTCTGAGGCAAATGTCAGTTCTTCATTTCTTTTGATAGCTGAGTAATATATTTATCCATTCATCAAGTGATTGGGCTTCCCAGGGGGTGCTAGAGGTAAAGAATCTGCCTGCCAGTGCGGGAGGCATGAGACTCAGGTTTGATCCCTGGGTTGGGAAGATCCCCCTGGAGGAGGGCATGGCAACCCATCCCAGTGTTCTTGCCTGGAGAATCCCCATGGACAGAGGAGCCTGGTGGGCCATAGGGTCGCACAGAGTTGAACACGACTGAAGCAACTTAGCATGCACGCACGCACAGGTGATTGGGAATTTGAGTTGCTTCCACTTTTTGCTAGGAACTGTGTTATTTTGTGGATGAGGAGGTTGAGTGGGGCTGAGGGGCCGGCACGATGGGCACGAAGCACAGTCGTTGGCCCAAGATCACAGGCAGAGGCAGAGCTGGCATCCAGACACAGGTTTCCTCATGAGCGCTCTTTCTCCGAGGCTTGTCCCCAACCGTCGTGCAAGTGACTCAGGAGCTGGAGGCTGTGGGATGTAGGAGGACACACTCTGATGGCCCTGCTCTCCCTCCTCCATGCAGGAGAGCAGCCATTGCCCCAGGAGACGACCGTGTCGCTGAGCTGTGGGGCAGGGCCGCTGCAAGTGATCCTGGGCCCAGAGCAAGCCCTGGTGCTGGACTGCAGTCTGGGGGCGGCTGCCACCGGACCCCCAACCAGCGTCACGTGGAGCAAGGATGGAGGCGCCCTCCTCGAGCACGAGCACCTTCGCCTGCTACCCAATGGCTCCCTATGGCTGTCCCAGCTGCCAACAGTAGATGGCGCCGACGAGGCAGACCCTGGGGCTCCAGAGGTCATTGAGGGCAGCTATTCCTGCCTGGCCCACGGCCCCCTCGGGGTGATGGCCAGCCAGGCTGCGGTGGTCAAGCTCGCCAGTAAGTGCTACATCTGGGGCTGAGCGGAGACCCACACGACGTGGGGTGTGGGAACTGGGGTCTGCCGTTAATTGCTTGCACAAAGGCTTGTCTCTGAGCCACGCCCCTTTCCCTGCCTCCTGTCCGGCTCAGTGGGCCCCTTCCTGCTGTTGTCTGTCTCACCGTTCAATAGTCTCACTTCTCCCCCACTCTTCTGCTGCTCCTCTTTTTCCTTCCNCGTTAATTGCTTGCACAAAGGCTTGTCTCTGAGCCACGCCCCTTTCCCTGCCTCCTGTCCGGCTCAGTGGGCCCCTTCCTGCTGTTGTCTGTCTCACCGTTCAATAGTCTCACTTCTCCCCCACTCTTCTGCTGCTCCTCTTTTTCCTTCCCTGTGATTTCGAGGATCTAGACCTGTGCTTTCCTCCAGGAAGCCCACCAGAGAGACTTGGAAGAGTGTCTGTCAGGAGCACAGCGGCGCTCCCCACGCCCATAGTGTGTGGAGCCGAGCTGCATCGTCCAGCCACCCCTTGGGGGCGCTCTTAGGAGGCACAGATCACCGTGACATAATTTTGAGGCCAGAGGAGACACTGTAGTCTGACATGAGCGAGGCAGGGGCACTCATCTGACCAGTCATCGGCACTTACCCTCCACCTGCCTGTCGGCGTCGGGCCGAATTTTTTCTCTGCTCGCATTTCCGTCGCCCCATGCCCCTCTGTGTCCGCGTGCGTGTGTATGTTTCACCATCCGTGCTCACTGTGCCTCCTTTCTCGCGGCCCTCTCCTGTCGCTGTATTTTCTCACTGTCCTCATCCCCAGCCCTTGCAGGCTTCTCCCTGCACCCAGAATCTCAGACTGTGGAGGAGAACGGGACCGCTCGCTTTCAGTGCCAAATCGAAGGACTGCCAACACCTGTCATTACCTGGGAGAAGGACCGGGTGACAGTGCCTGAGGAGCCTCGGTGAGTGTCCTGTAGGGGAGTGGGGAGTGGGTCCCAGAGGGCAGGTAGGTTGGGCTCTGGGACATTCTTGGAAACTGGGATTCTTAGGGTCAAGGTGGCTCCATTTGCCCAACTGCCGTAGGAGCCAACCACCACCAGATGCTCAGCTCACTTCTGGTCCCAAAGAGAAACTGGGCCAGAGGTTTTTGCTCCCTAGGAGAAAAGCCACCTACCGAGCTATGGGGCTTGGGTTAAGAGCGGTGATCAGTACTTCAGAGCATATGTAGCCCAACCACTTGTTTTATCGAGGAGGAGACCAAGGGCCAGAGAGGAGCTGTGTTTTATCCAAGGCTACACAGTGAGGCATTGGCTGGATGTTCGTTCTTTTTGCTCAGGGCCAGGAGGCTGCTGGGAGGCGTTCCCTTTGCAGGTTCCTCTGAAGTTTCTACCCTAGATACATGACTTCTCTTCTTCCCTCAGTTCCATCCAGGGGGTGCAGCCTCTGATAACTGGGTTGTGGAGAGCTCTTCTGTTTCACCCTCCTTTCTCCCCATAAAGGCAATGGAGCAATCCCAGGGAATGGTTTCTGGGGCAGAGGAGAAGCAGAGGCTAGACCCAGGACCTGATCGCTACCGTGGCTTCCTGGGAAGGTCCAAACGCATGCAGAGCGTGTCCGGAAGGCACGAGGCTCGTCTGCATCCCTGGTCTTGGAATTGGTCTCGTGACTTGGCTGCCACCCCACAGATTCTTTTTTTAATTGATGCGCTGGGTCTTTGTTGCTGCACATGGGCTTTCTCTATTTGCGATGAGCCAGGGCTGCTATTTAGTTGCGTTTCTTATAGAAACGGGTTTCTTATTTCGGTGGCTTCTTTTGTGGGTGAGAGCACAGGCTCTTTAGCACTCTGGTTACAGCAGTTGCGGCTCCCAGGCTCAGTAGTTGCAGCACATGAGCTTAGTTGCTCTGAAGCATGTGGAATCTTCCCAGACCAGGGATCAAACCTGTATCCCTTGCATTGGCAGGCGGATTCTTACATTTTGGAGCAGTTTCTCCAAAGGCCTTTCCCAGCTGCCCTGCCCTCCTTTCCATGCATCTCTCTGGCTATAGTTACCAGCCCACTCTCTCCTCTCCCAGTTGAGGTGAGATTCCTCAGGCTCAGAAATACTGGTTTCCAGATCTCCTGCCCTGGAGCTAACTAGTCTTTAGAGTACTGAGTTGGCCCAGCTCCTCTGACTTTTGCCCATGTCTCGATAGGGGTGAAAGTGTGAGAGAAACTTCTAGATAGAAAAGCCGCAGGCCACATCTCTGCAACAGTTGGAAGGGAGGAAGAAGGGTGAGAAGCCAAGATGTAAGTAAGTGATCCTGTGATTCTGGTGATCAGTCAGCCCCAGTGGTCCAATGGGTTGGACTAGATCGTGGTTTCCAAAGTGAGTTTTTTTAGAATATTAGTCCCTAAAAGTGATTCTTGGAAAAATTATTTTTTTCCATGGTCAAATAAGACCTTGGAGTTGACAAGTCCCCTGAGAAGCCCTGTGCTGAGAAACTTGTTTAACTTGTTTAGCCACTTCTTAGAGTCATTTGCTCAATAGTGTCAGTCGCTCAGCTGCGTCTGACTCTGCGAATCCATGGACTGTAGCCTGCCAGGTTCCTCTGTCCATGGGATTCTCTAGGCAAGAATACTGGAGTGGGTTGTCATGCCCTTCTACTATCCCCAGAATGAGCATTCTAGGGCGGGACCTTGGGATTGCTAACTCAGCTTCCCAGCACTGGCATGTTAAGTTCTGTGCCTCCGCGAGTGGCGCCCCTCACTGCTGGGTGGACGCTTCCAGAGAATTGCTGGGTGAGGGTCAAGTAAGAGGTGGGAGAGAGCAGAAAACTCTCCCCGCCTTAAAAGTCACAAGAGGCTCTGCTTAATGAGAGCGATATTTTCTCACTTAATCCCTCCCGTCATCCTTCAAGCTAAGTGTTTTGTATTTTTCACATTTTCCTCTATTTACTTTGTTTATATTCCTATTAGATCCATTTTTCAAATTCGTATAAACAGAGAAGAAGAAACAAAAATGACTCATCTTCTTCCCACCCATGGAAAGCCTCTGTTAGTTTTGATGTCCGCCCTCAGGACTTTTCCCCTATATGTTTATAAATATTAAAAATTTTGGCTGATATATACTGAGTATTTTTATTCAGTCTTTTTTATAGAAAACAAAAATGGGATTATATTGCAATTCCTGCTGGGCTTTTTTTTTTTTTTTTCCACTTAATGCATACAGAACCCCCTTCCAGGTCTGTCTTTGTGGCTGTGGCAGATGCTTTTCTCTGAACTGTGAAATGAGGGAACTGAGGATCAGAGACACTAGTCACTTGCCTCAAGTCATACAGCTGCTGCCAAGAGTATCTGGCATTGGAACCCTGGAGTGGATGATTTGGTGGTTGGGGTGGGGAAACTGCAGGGTCTGGAGAAGCTCCTGTTGTAGGTGGGCTTAGAGATGGATCCAGTTATACTCAGAGGAGAGAAGTTACTTCCTCAGTGTTTCTCCACAAATAGAGGAGTTCCCGCACCTCCCAGCATCTAGTTAGGCCTCTCCCAGGAGGCTGGAGCTGCCAGTTCCTGGACTCTGGAAGCGTTTGCCCCCAAGTCCTCTGAAAATTGATCCTCATCTATAAATAAGCCAGGCTCATATGTCCCAGCACATTGTGTGTGGGGTGGGGGATAAAGAAATACCTAAAACAGCAACTTGATTATGCCCAAGGTATATATTTTTACACATGCCCAGATAGAGTTCATGTACAAATATGCTATTCATAAACTCAACTCAGAGGTTTGAAGGAGACCATATGCCCAGGTGTAGGCTGTGCACATGTGCAGTTAATAAGCACACTCTGTCAGGGTCTGTATGCATATTTTGGGCACTGACAGCAAAGTCTAGACCCTAAGGCAATTGCCTGATACTTAAACTAATTTCTAATGAGAGGGGATCATTTTTCTTCCACGGGAACCAATAATCACCAAGAGCAGTGTTTCCCAAATCACAGGCATTCACGAACTCCTGTCATAATCTTGGCCATCCCTAAGCCATTTATATAATCACTCACTTTATACATTTCTTCAAATCAACTCTCTTTTGTAACTTTTGTGTGTGTGTGCTAAGTCGCTTCCGTCGTGTCCGACTCTGCGACACCATGGACTGTAGTCTGCCAGGTTTACCCGTCCATGGGATTCTCCAGGCAAGAATACTGGAGTGAGTTGCCACTTCCTTCTCCAGGGGATTTTCCCGACCCAGGGATCGAACCCAGGTCTATCACATTACAGGCGGATTCTTTACCACTGAGCCACCAGGGAAGTCTGCTTTGTCACTTGGGTGGTGGTGGTTTAGTTGCTAAGTTGTATCTGACTCTTGCGACCCCGTGGACCCCATGGAGCCTGCCAGGCTCCTCTGTCCATAGGATTCACCAGGTAAGGATACTGGAGTGGGTTGCCATTTCCTTCTCCAGAGGATCTTCCCGTACTCACACTTTAAAACGAATGGATTTAATTCCTGCAGGATCCCTGGTCCAGTCCTCTGCCCTGCCGATCTACCAGGGTCCATCTTGTGTCAGCCTCATGTGACCCTCAGCTCATGTCCCTTTTCCTGGGGTGGATCTCTGAAGGGCTCTGGGTGGGGCGCCTTGGCCCTCAGGAAATTCAGAGCAGCTCTGCCATTTCTTCTCTGCTTTTGAATCCGGGGTTCAAGTGTCCTTTTGCAGGTACAGGAAGCAGGGTCAGGCTTGGAAAGAGGATGGTTCTTCCCTTTTAGATAGAAGTTGCTTTCATTCTACAAGTAGCTATTTTATTTGAAATCATTTTAAAACTATAAAATATACTACTAACTTAAAGGAGAAAAAGTCACCTACAGACTGACCACAGATAGCTATTACCGTGATCTTATGTGAGCTTATAACACATTAACAGGGTCAGGGGTGTGAAATAGGTAGGAATTATGAAGCCCGTTTTTCAGATGAGAAACCTGAGGCCTGGACATTGGATGTCACTTGCTAAAAATCACATATATTGGAATCAGTTCTCTCCACTATGCCACANCATCTATCCTAGCATATCATTTATCTATTTTCCAAAAATAGCATTGCTTCGTAAACACTGTTTTGTGATTTCCCCCCACCCCCTCCACTAACCAATGTATCTTGGACATCCTTCCAAGGACAGAGCTTTTGAAACCACATTTTTAACAAAGCAGAAAAGATATTAAATGAACATTAAAAGTGGTACCATCTCACTTCTTTGGCTGTAGCAAATGCAGCCACAGCACCACACCCAAGGAAGGTATCCATTCCTTTGTTCGTTCATTCAGCACACATAATTAAGGCAGTATTACTTGTCATAGGAGGTATTAGCTCTTGGATTGTTGTTTAGTCACTAAGTCGTGTTTTTTGCAACCCCACGGACTATAGCCCTCCAGGCTCCTCTCTCTAGGGGGTTTCCCAGGCAAGAATACTGGACTGGGTTGCCATTTCCTCCTGGGGATTTTCCCGACCCAGAGGCCAAGCCCGTGTCTTCTGCATTGGCAGGCGCATTCCTTACCACTGAGCCACCAGGGAAACTCTTGGATACCTGGAGCAACATTTCCCTGGAAAGACCGGGAACCTTTGGGGTCAGGAAGTGTGGGCAGCTATTGAGATTGAGGAAGGAGGAAAGGTCTTAGAGAATATAAGGTGGAGGAGACCAGGATGGGGGTGGGGGCCTTGTTTCTCAGATGGGTCCTTGTCTTTCCCATCAAATTCTCCGTGGCAGCAGGCTGCGTCCTGGCCCAGGATTTAGCTCTAGACACCCTGCGCCTCCTCCTCATCTCTCCCCTGCTGGCCCCAGCACTGCTGTAGGCAGCTCTTGGAACTGAGGCTAAGACTCTAGGGGCCGAGTTGAGTTTGCCTGTGGGGTGAGGGAAGGAGTGATGAAGGTTTATGCTTTTGTTCTAAGTCTTTGGGCCACAGCAGATTTCTAGGCTTATGGCCAGAATTCTCTCCCAACACCCTTGAGCTAGTGCTTTTCTCCTGTTTAGATTTTCTCATACCCCGCTTTCCCCACGAGCCAAGGGATCTTTGCGTGCACAGCTGCCCCATTCCCTCCCTTACCTTGACCTAGCCTGCATCCACAGTGAGAAACCAGAACTCTCACCCTCGAGCTGACCCTGCAGAGATCACAGCTAAAAAATTCAGGAAGACCCACTCCCTCCCTGCTGGGACCAGAGCCCATTCTGCTTCCCACCACCCAGGCCTCCATGGACACTTCTTTGCCTGGGATTGCACTGTCTCTAAGCAAGATCTCTGGGCTCTTCTAGCCCAAATTGCTTTTCAACCCTCACCAAAAGGGCAGACACCACCACCCTCATCCATCCTGCCCCTCCTCCATAATGTACATGTTGACTGGCGGGCAGGGGCACTTGCTGGTACTACATCCCTTCCCACTGGCATTGTTAGCCATCTAATGGCTGCTAAGACAGGTAGGTGGGAAGAACATGGGATTTGGAACCAGGAGATGTGGGTTCCAATTTTAACTCTGCTTTAACTCTGGGACTCTGGAAAGATACGCTCCTCCCTCCAAGACTTGGTTTTGTCACCAATAAAATGAAGGCTATGATCCCCTCTATCTCTTAGGCTTGTTTCAAGGTTCAGATTGAGATCATGTAACTAGAAGGGAGAGGAGAGAGAAGGTAATACAGGCAGGAAGTAAACAAATTCAAACTTTACAGAAGCTTATTTAATGAAAATAAAGTCTCTTCCTGAGAGCTCCCCGAATCACAGGTCCCCTCTCAAGACAACCACTATGACCAGGAACATTCCGTGCAAAAGCATGTAAGTGTACATGTCCTCCACACACTGTTCTGTACCATATGTATCTTGGAGATGGTCTTGTATCAGCACACAAGAAGCTGCATCCTCTTAACAGCTGCCTAGCATTCCATTCTATGAATGTTCCCGAACCAATTTAGCTAGTTCCCACCCTACAGATGGACACTTGGATTGTTGCCAGTCTTTAGCTATGGCAGACAGGGTTGGAGTGAATATTGTCAAACATACATCCTGTGTATGTGTATGATAATATCTTGGGATGAAGTCCTTGAAGTGATGTTGCTGAGTCTAAAAGGTGCATGCAGATTTGATAAAATATTTATTTGGCTGTGTCGCGACTTAGTTGCAGCATAGTTGTGGCTCGTAGGCTCGAGAGTGTGGGCTCGGTAGTTGAGAGCTCAGGCTTAGTTACCCCCGTGACATGTGGGATC
Organism: Neotragus pygmaeus; assembly: GCA_006410875.1. Lineage (NCBI taxonomy): Eukaryota > Metazoa > Chordata > Mammalia > Artiodactyla > Bovidae > Neotragus > Neotragus pygmaeus. The sequence continues at coordinate 18,999 of SJYV01034596.1, read as the reverse complement.
TTAGTTCTCTGACCAAGCATAGAACCCAGGTCCCCTGCATTGGAAGGTGGATTCTTAACCTCTGGACCGCCAGGGAAGTTCCAGTATCTTGTAGTTTTAATTTGCATTTACTACGAGTGAGCTTAGTAAGCCACAGTAGGTGTTTCAGGAAGGAGGGGTTCAGGTGGGTTCAGGACAGTTGGGGCACCGCCACCCTCCCTGTAGAGCTCCTGTCCACCTCACAGGTGCCCTCTGTCCCTTCCCAAGGCTCATCACCCTTCCCAATGGGGTCCTCCAGATCCTGGATGTACAGGAAGGCGATGCAGGCTCCTACCGCTGTGTGGCCACCAACTCAGCACACCAGCGCTTCAGCCAGGAGGCCCTACTCCACGTGGCCCACAGAGGTAAGGGGGCTGACCGGGTGGGGCAGTCAGCCATCTCGGAGCTGGGAGGGACCTCATGTGGTCCAAGACCTGCCTTCAAGTAGGTGACAGATGAGGCCATGAAGGCCAAAGAAGGCAGTGCCACCCAAGTCAGAGAGAGCCCTCGGGGCAGGAACCCAAGACTCTGGTCCAGGGCTCCCTTCCTGCTGAGACTCTGTTTCCGTGGGTGGATGGAGGGTCCAGGGCTTGGGATGGGTGCGGGGAGGTGAGGTGTCTGTGGAGAGGGTAGGTGCCAGCCCCTGCCCTGGGGGAGCCGCCCCGTGCTGCTGGCTGTGCATCTGGCTCCTAATGGTCTGGGACTATTCTTTCCATTTCTCTGAAAATCTCCCGTCCCAGAGTGACGCGGTAGAAAGGACACAGGCTTTGGGGTCAGAACGACCTGGTTTGAATCCTGGCTTCTCTACTTACCATCTGTGTGACCCTGGGCTCCTTATCAAATGTCCAGCCCAGGGAGGTGGTGAGAATCGCCGAGATAGGAATGAGAAGTGCCTGGTGCCCCGCAGGTGTTCAATAGATCTCACTTCAGGCCTCCCGCAAAGGCCTCTGTCTTGCCTTCCTTTGCCAACGCAGCTCCCCTCGACCCCCACCCCTCCACTCATCTCTTCCCATCCCCCTCTCATGTCGTCCACTTTCACTCCCACTCTACTTCTGGGGCTTAGCTGATGAGCTGAGTCTGGTTTGCTGCCGGTTCAGTGCCCGGGGTCTCTGCCTCCACCTGCTGGACAAACCGGGTATTTACCATGCTGACCCAGGGACCCAGGGTCATGCTGAGAACTCATCAGGGAATGGGTGCTCTGGGCGCCGCCAAGCTGGCAGAAACTCGAGCCCATCCCCTGCCTTCCCCACATGGGAACTGAGGCGCTCCAGGGAAGGGACCTGCCAGAACTAGAAACTCCAACTGTTGACTTCAAGTCCAGACTGCAAGTCTCCTCTTGACTCTGCTGGTTCTCTGCCTTGAGGGTGGGTTCCATCCAGCAGGAAGAATGGGGGCGCTGTGTCGGAGGCCCAGTTATTCCTCTCTGGCTCCCAGAGAAAGACCTCAGTTCCAGTCCCAGCTCTGTTGAACTACGCAGCTGCTTTCCCATCTGTCCGATGGAACCCTGGCTGCCCCACCTGTCTCACCAAGTGACTGTGAGCATCAGGTAAGGGGCTGAATGTGAAGACACCTGATGGTAAGGCTGCCTCTCTCCAGGGTCCCTGGCATCCGCTGGGGGGCAGGATGTGGTCATCGTGGCAGCCCCGGAGAACACCACCGTGGTGTCTGGCCAGAGTGTGGTGATGGAGTGTGTGGCCTCGGCTGATCCCACCCCTTTTGTGTCCTGGGTTCGACAGGGTAAGTGGAGGCAGAGGACTTGAGGGCATGGGAGAGGAAGGGGGTGGCATTGCACACACCCCCAAGTCAAGGATCTATAAGCGTGACCACAGTATGGTCACCAACCTTTGGTGTGGCAGGAACTAACTTCTGTCCTGGGGTGGAGTGTGGGTAGAGGAGCCTGGATCAAATGGATCAATCTGTGTAGCAAGTTTCTTTTACGAAGCCCACTCAGTCTGCCACTCACAAAATCACTCTTGAGACCTTTCTTGGGGGTGGGCGCTGGGCTTTGTTCTCCACCTTCTATGTTTCCAGTCCTTACAACAGTGAGTGTGGGGCCAGTGAGTCAGGCAGCGCTAGGACTCTGCTGGTCTAATTACACAGCCCCTCCTGGCCCGCCCAGTCTGCTGCTGCCTTTGTGTGCCCGGCTTCATGCTGGGCACAGTGAGTGAAAGACCCAGGTGAAAGAGATGGGGCCCCTGCCTTCTGATCTCACAGTCTGTGTAAGGGAGATAAACATATATCCATGAAGAGACTTGATGGTATCAGGCAGCAAGTGATGAGTGCCAAGCGGGGCTGCATCACAGAAGATGCTGGTCAGGGTAATGGGAGCGCCAGGCCAACATAACCTTCCAGTCTACTGAGCACAAAACCCACTTTCCTGCCGGAGCCTCCTAGAGCAGTTCGAAGAGGTTACGGGCCAGGGCTGTTATTCCTGGTGGGCAGATGAGGGAACTAAAGCTCAGAAAGGCATGTGGAAAGCCAGGACCCAAACTTTAGAGCCTGTTCCTTTTCTGGTACACCACCCCCTACAGCTCGGTATGGAAGAAAAGCAAGGATTACTTGTTTCCACTTGTCAATAAGAAGTGACTTGTCCCAAGTTGATGGCAGAAGTCTTAAATCCAGCTATCTCTACCCCTCTTCCCTGGTTCAGTCCATGACCCCACACTCCCTTTTGTAAGTTTGTATCTCACACTCAAGACTATATAATGATGAATACATAGAATTTAAAGAAAAATAATAACCCAAGATGACTGCGTACCCCCACCGAGCTGGTGAGAAAGAACAGTGCTGCTTATCTGTGCCTCCCTGACCTACCTGACCTCACTGGACTCGTGACACTTGCCTAGTTAGGGGGAATCTTAGGCCAGCAGGACCCTCATAGTATTATTGGGGTAAGCCTGTGATGTTGCCCAGTTCTATCATCGGTACTTCTCAAATCCTGACCAGGCATCAGGATGACCCAGGGAGCTTCTTCAAACTGCAGACTGCCTCCCTTCACGCCTGAAAGATCATGACCCCGGATTCTTAATGTTTAACAAGTTCCTAAGGTCCTTCTACCGAAAGTGTGGCCTTTACCTACCTCCTGGGTGAAGTTAGAAATGCAGAATCTAGGGTGCCTGACGCCTCTGCATCTTAACCAGGTCTCTTGTGATTCTGTGATTTATTTGCACAGTTGGGGATTTGAGAATCGCTGTCCTAGAGGGTCCAGACACTGTGGTTCTGGGATCTCACTTGAAAGTCTGCTAATACCACACTTAGAAGACAGAGCTTGGCTTCACTCCTGTCCTGGGTGCTGTTCCTTTTCCAGGAACTTACTCCACTTACGTCTGGAGAAGGAAATGGCAACCCACTCCAGTATTGTTGCCTGGAAAATCCCATGGACAGAGGAGCCTGATGGGTTACACAGTCCATGGGGTCGCAAAGAGTCGGACATGGCTGAGCGAGTAACGCAACAACTCCACTAAGTCAGGGGAGGGGCATGGCTGTTTTGTTCTGTTTTCTTCTGATGGCAAAAGTTGTACATATTCATTATAGAAAACTAAGGGAAAACAGGACCAGTAAACATCCCACCACTCAGAGATTAAATTGCTAACATATGAGTGTGTTTTCTTCCAGAGTTTTTTTCTATGCACATGTATATTTCCCCCCAAATAAAAGCATGCTGTATTTACAGTTCCAAGTCTTGTTTTCATTCAACAGTATAAGCATCTCCCCATCTTTATTTTATTTATTTATTTATTTTTGGCCTACACCATGCTGATTGTGGGATCCTAGTTACCTGACCAGGGATTGAATCTGTATCTCCTGCAGTGGAAGTTCAGAGTCCTAACTACTGGACTGCCAGGGGATTCCCTCTCCATCTTTAAAGCTTTTTCAAAAAATAATCTTAATAACTGATAGTCCATCATTTGAGTATAGCCATAGTTTAATTTTTGAAGTCTTTCCCAGTTGTCCACGGTTACAGTTAACACTGAGGTAATCGGCACTGTACACAGCTCCCCACCACAGGGTGCCCACAAGTGGAATCCTGGCTTCAAGGTCAAGCTGGAGCCCCTGTATAGCCCTATCCGCATTTACCCTTTCTCAGGCATTGCAACATACTGTCTTCAAAAACGTTCCCACTTTAATAGGTGAAAATGAACATCTGTGTTTTGATGTGCATTTCTTTGGTTTTGTGAAGTAGAATAGTTTTTTGGTTTGTTTGTTTCTTGGCGGTTTGCATTTCAGCTCCTGACTGTAAGGCAAGGGCTTTCAAAATGATTCTCATTTCACATCAAAATAAATCTTACGTATTCAGGTCTCTGGTTATGGTGCAGACCTTTCCAACCCTATCTTCATCATAGCCCTGGACTGAGATCATATGGCAGGAGTGTGTCCTTGAGAGAAATGAATTGAACAGTAATGGTAATAGTTGTAACTGAGTCGTGTTCAGAGCACCTATTAATGTGCCTGCATTGTGTGGGCCAGTCTCACAGACCTTATTGGTTCCACCCTCAGAACAGCCCTTCCAGCGAGGGACTATCTCCCCACTTTACAGAGAGAGACCCTAGGGCTCAGAGGGGATCATTGGTCTAGCAAATGGAGGAACTGACCCAACCAGAGACTGTTAGGGTCTCTTAACGCGGGTGGAGAGGGCGCCCCTACTCGAGGTCCGAGGTCCGGAGAGTGGATGGAGGGGCAGCCGTCAGCTCCCCGCTCCAGCACTCTCCCTCCTCCCGCAGACGGGGAGCCCATCTCCACCGATGTCATCGTCCTGGGCCGCACCAACCTACTCATCAGCAGCGCGCAGCCCCGCCACTCTGGCGTCTACGTCTGCAGAGCTAACAAGCCCCGCACGCGGGACTTCGCCACCGCAGCCGCCGAGCTCCGCGTGCTGGGTGAGGAGGGGTGGAGGGTGAGATGGGGCAAAGGACCGGGGAGCAGGTGTAGGGGGAGACTGCACTGGGGCGGATTAGCGGGGGCTGAGCGCAGGAGGAATAGGAAGTGGGAAAACGGACTAGTGGGCGAGTCAGAGGCGACGGTGGAGAATGAAAAGGGAAGATAAGGTTGAGGGTGGCGGGGTCCCAGCACCTGGGAAGGAGTCCTTCGTAAGGGGGTGGGGTGCCTTGGAGGGGACAGACTAGGTAATTAGAGGAGACAAGTGTGGGAGGAGATTGGAGGACGGAGTTGAGGAAGAGGAGAGAGGTGATAAAGGGCATTGCTTGGGTTATTGGAGAGGTGGTCTGGGCGGGACCCGGGTAATGTGGAGAAGGATGAGAGTGAGGTTATTGGGGGGTACATCTGATAGGTGTGGGGTTCAGGGAGGTAGGGGAGACGGAATAAGTGCGGGAGAAGGGTTAGATCCTAGAGAAGCCAGGGTATTTGGGGGAGGCCGAGGAGGCCTGGAGAGAATGGTCAGTGTAGCGCCGGGGTAGAAGGAGGAGGCGAGCTAGAGCTGCGCTGCCGAGGGTATTTTGGGGGGACGGATGAATCGGAGAGGTGAGGGGCTGCGGGAGTCCCTTGGGTATTTGGAGGCGGGGCAGGCCTCTAGCGGCGGGAGCGCGCAGTCAGCGTCGCCCTCCGGTCCCCCAGCGGCTCCGGTCATCTCGCAGGCGCCGGAGGCGCTGTCGCGGACGCGGGCCAGCACCGCGCGCTTCGTGTGCCGCGCGTCCGGCGAGCCGCGGCCGTGGCTGCGCTGGCTGCACGACGGGGCGCCGCTGAGACCCAACGGGCGCGTCAAGGTTCAGGGCGGCGGCGGCAGCCTGGTCATCACGCAGATCCGCCTGCAGGACGCCGGCTACTACCAGTGCGTGGCCGAGAACGGCGCGGGAACGGCGTGCGCCGCTGCGCCGCTGGCGGTCGTGGTGCGCGAGGGGCTCCCCAGCGCCCCCACGCGGGTCACCGCCACGCCGCTGAGCAGCTCCGCCGTGCTGGTGGCCTGGGAGCGGCCCGAGCTCCACAGCGAGCAGATCATTGGTTTCTCCCTCCACTACCAGAAGGCACGGGGTGCGTCTGCCCAGCAAAGACCTCCTGCCGTGGGGGTGGGGGCGGGGGCGGAGAGACGCGGCACAGGCTGGATGATTGAAGGGTTGCCTTTGGGGATAGGATGGGATGGGGTGAAACCTGTGTGTAGATATGGGTTAGCGCATTTCCCCTTCAGCCGTAGTTTAAAGGAGCAGCGAGAGGATGCTTCTCCCAGGGAAAATGCCTTGGCATTCCTGGAGCCAGCTTGTTAATTGCAGCAGGAGTCACTTCAGTTACACGCTGGAAAAGACTTCTAACCAGTGGGAGGAACTAATACAGACTAGATGTCAGGGGAGTTTATAGTCTCCTACTCAGATTATCTGGAATGATTTAGCTAGAAAGAGGCTATTCCAGGGACTAGACAACATGAAGGATTCCCTAGACAGCTTTGAGCAGGGAAGCCTCTGGCAGTGGCCCTGTGACAGACACTTTGTCCCCTAACCCACTCAGGCGTGGACAATGTGGAATACCAGTTTGCAGTAAACAATGACACCACTGAGCTACAGGTTCGCGACCTGGAACCCAACACAGACTACGAGTTCTACGTGGTGGCCTACTCGCAGCTGGGGGCCAGCCGCACCTCCTCCCCAGCACTGGTCCACACACTGGATGATGGTAGGGCCTCTGCACCGGCCGTGGGCACCTTGGGCCCCAGGGAACTCCCTGGGGATGGTAGCTTAGTTTCTCTTAACTCCTGTATGCCAAGGTGCTTTTATCTGCCTTGTGCCATCTTTTGTACCCTGTAAAAGAGTGGGCAAGGGTTCATCTCCCTAATTTGCAGTTGGAGAAACTGAGGCCCAGAAAGTGAGTGACTTGCCCAAGGTTAATAGTGCAGCTGGGACTTGAGTCCAGGTTTCATGCCTGCCTGTAATCAGGTCGCCCTTCGCTGCACCCAGGTACCATCCAGTCAGACAGGAGCCAGTGACAGTCCGCTGGATATAGAAGACTGTGCTGGGGGAATGTCCTGGGAAGGCTGTCCCATCCTCTCCAGCTTGGGGCTCCCCTGAGAGGCTCCCTTTCCTCCCTCAGATCCCGGTCCTGGGCCTACTTCTGACTTGCTGTGTGACCTGGGCAAGTCTCTGGCCGCTCCTGGGCCTCACCTCCCACGTCGGTGGAGCAGAGCTCACGCTGATGTTCTTCTGTCTCAGTCCCCAGTGCAGCGCCCCAGCTCTCCCTGTCCAGCCCCAACCCCTCGGACATCAGGGTGGCGTGGCTGCCCCTGCCTCCCAGCCTGAGCAATGGGCAGGTGGTGAAGTACAAGATAGAGTACGGTTTGGGAAAGGAAGGTGAGTGGGGGCAGGAATCAGTGAGGTGAGGGGTCGGTCAGAGCAGCTGGTGGAGTAGGACAAGGTGAATCTAGAAAAGGGGAAGGTGGGCTGGGGGTTGAGAGGGCAGGAGTGGAAGGAAAGGCTCAATCAGAGGGCTCGCTCAAGACGGGTAGGNGGTTTGGGAAAGGAAGGTGAGTGGGGGCAGGAATCAGTGAGGTGAGGGGTCGGTCAGAGCAGCTGGTGGAGTAGGACAAGGTGAATCTAGAAAAGGGGAAGGTGGGCTGGGGGTTGAGAGGGCAGGAGTGGAAGGAAAGGCTCAATCAGAGGGCTCGCTCAAGACAGGGGTAGGGTTGGGGGCTAGCTCCACCTTCCGTACAGCGTAATCCGACAGTACCTGCTGCAGGCTCCTTGTCTGTGAAGTGAGGCAGGTGACCTAGGTAATCCCTGGGGTCCCTCCCAGCTCAGAAGGGATAGGGAGGCGCAGGGCTTGCTTGTGGGATTGAGGGAAATGAGGCATGGGTGAGGTGTTAGGACAGATGTCAAGAATCTCAGGGAGGAGGAATGAAATTGATGAAGACATAGGAGAAAGCAGTTGGCTGGGGGCCAGGGGGCCAGGGCGAGGAAGGACGGAAGGGTAAGGAAGGGAGCTTGAGTGGTTGACAGGGCTCTGGAAGAGGCGGCGCTCGGTGGCTTCACAGTCAGCCCCTCGGGCCCACATGCACTGGTGTGTGGGGGCCGGCTCCTGGGGCAGTGGGGAGCGTGTGCCCTGATTCTCCCCACTGTGAGCCCAGGCTCATGGCTGGCATCAGAAGCATGGAGTCCCCCCAGGCACTGAGGGGTCAGGACCTGAGGAGGAAGAGTCAGTGTAGAGCGGTTTAGGAGTTCTTAAGGGGGCCACCCAGAGCCAGTGTCTTCTGTCCCAGCAGATCAGATTTTCTCCACCGAGGTGTCGGGGAATGAGACACAGTTTACGCTGAACTCGCTTCAGCCCAACAAGGTGTATCGAGTGCGGATTTCAGCTGGCACAGGGGCTGGCTACGGGGCCCCTTCCCAGTGGATGCAGCACAGGACGCCCAGTGTGCACAACCAGAGCCATGGTATGGGGTCAGAGGGGACAGGTGGGGTGACACGAGTGACTGTGTGCGCGTTTGGGAGCCCTTGGAACCCAGACCGAACCACCCCCTGCATGAGAGATCTACCATGGCTGCCCCTGCTCGATGGGTGAAGAGGCAGAGGGCTGGCATTTGCAGACCCCTGGGCTTATGTATCCCTTTCACCTGCTGTGTGACCTTGGACAGACCATTCACAACTCCAAGACTTCACTTACTACTGCCAGGTGTATCATGAACATTAATTAATATAAACAAAAGTTTGATACATAATTAGAACTGGTTGCTGCTGCTGCTGCTAAGTCGCTTTGGTCATGTCCAACTCTGTGCGACCCCATAGACGGAAGCCCACCAGGCTCCCCCGTCCCTGGGATTCTCCAGGCAAGAACACTGGAGTGAGTTGCCATTTCCTTCTCCAATGCGTGAAAGTGAAAAGTGAAAGGAAAGTCGCTCAGTCGTGTCCGACTCTTCGCGACTCCTTGGACTACAGCCTACCAGGCTTCGTCCATGGGATTTTCCAGGCAAGAGTACTGGAGTGGGGTGCCATTGCCTTCTCCGTAGAACTGGTTAAATAGTAGCAAATAGGGGACTTCCCTGGCAGTCCAGTGGTTAAGAAGCCATGCTTCCACAGCAGGAGACACAGGTTTGATCCCTGGTTGGGGAACTAAGATTCCCATGTGCTGTACAGCACAGCTGGGAAAAAATAAAGAGTAGCTGCTTCTGTGATTATGACTGCTGTGGGTTTTGTTGAGAGGCCCAACAGTAGAGTGGTTAAATGAAGACAAAACCTGGCATGCATACGATCTGTGTCATCTTGGGCAAGTTACTGGACTTCCCTAAGCCTCAGTTTTCTTATCTGTAAAATAGGGACACTAGTAGTTTTGTTATTTTGTAGGGTTGTGAGAATAAAGTTAAAATACATGCTGTGAAATTCTTAGGACAGCATCAGACACACAGTGAGCCAACCCACTGTCAGGCTCCAAGGTCTCCCCACTCCAGTGGCTCCATCCCTCCTTCCTGGCTTCAGCAACCCCTCTGACCCCCTTGCCTGCTGGTGCCCATGCCTTCATCCCTTCAGAAGATTTATAGAGCCCTCCTCTAAGTCAGGTATTAACAGCCCTGCCCCAGAAGTGCTCTTGGCCAACGTCTTTGCAAACACCCAGGAGACGTCCCTGCGTTCCCAGCACTCTGGGCTTATGGAATAGTGAGTTCTCCTCTAGACCCAGCCTGCCTCTGACCCTTAGGCTGGTGGCTGAGTGGTGAGATATATTGGGAGAACTCTGGCAAGGGCCTCACTCAATGCTGTCTTCCTGCTTTCTGCTTCCTCATGCTGCTTCCCCCCTCCCTTCCCTGGCCTCCCCTTCTTCCCTCTCCTTCATTCTCTTACTCCTCCTCCCTTCCTGCTCCTCTGCCCCCAGTCCCTTTTGCGCCCTCAGAGCTGAAGGTACGGGCAAGGATGGAGTCCTTGGTTGTGTCCTGGCAGCCACCCCCGCACCCCGCCCAGATCTCTGGCTACAAGCTGTACTGGCGAGAGGTGGGAGCGGAGGAGGAGGAGACAGATGGTGGGAGCCCTCCAGGGGGCCGTGGAGACCAGGCTTGGGATGTGGGGCCCGTCCGGCTCAAGAAGAAAGTGAAGCAGTATGAACTGACCCAGCTAGGTGAGGAGGGCCACCCGGGAGGGGATGAGACGGACACAGGTCCAGCAGGGGGCTGGACAAGCTGAGCTGGTGGTTGGACATGGAATCTCTCAGGGGACGCGAGAATGACCCCGGAGGTTCCTCTAACCAGCAAGTGACCCCCATGGCCTTCCCCAGTCCCTGGCCGGCTGTACGAGGTGAAGCTCGTGGCATTCAACAAACACGAGGATGGCTATGCGGCAGTGTGGAAGGGCAAGACGGAGAAGGCCCCCACCCCAGGTGAGGAGGCTGGGGAAGCTGAGTGGGAAGGCTCGGTCTGCGGGGCTGCGCGTGCCTCCTTTCCTTCTCCTTGTGGGCAGGCCATCTGGAAGTTTCAGCCACTGCAAACCTATTCTACTGGCTTGTTTAGATCACAGAGAGAAGCTCCCGCTTCTGCCTTATAGGTCCGTATTTTCATTATCCATGAGCAGTGCTAATTTGGAAGGTTTGGACAGAGAGAAACCCAATGGTTCATCAGTGACTTCTGGCCCTAAGTTTGACCTTTAAACAATTTTTAAGATGACCCACCTTCATCACACTATCTCTCAGATTATTCCTCTGCTCTAGGCAGGGAGGGTATCCCTATGTGGCCCTCCAGGAAACTGAGGCTCAGAGTCGGTTCAGGCTACTGTAACAAAACACCATAGGCTGAGTAGCTTACACAACCAACATTGACTTCTCACTGTTTTGGAGGCTGGGAAATCCAAGATCAAGGCCTTAGCTGAGTCAGTGACTGGTGAAGACCCGCTTCCTGATTCACAGACCATAGGCCATCTTCTCACTGTGTCCTCACAGGGCAGAAAGAGGTCTAGAGAGTTCCCTAGGGTCTCTTTTATAAGGGCACTGTTATGGACAAAAAATCTGTGTCCCCCAGAATCCCTACCCTCCAGTGTGATGTATTAGGAGGTAATTAGGATTAAATGATGTCATGAGGGTGGAACCCTCATGAATGGGGTTTGTACCCTTTTAAGAGTCACAAAGAGCTTGCTTCCCTTTTCTGCCCTGTTGAGGGCCTTCAGCAAAACTTGATCTCAGACTCTGAAATTGTGAAAAATACATTTCTGTTGTTTACCACCCAGTCTGTGGTTTTATAGCAGCCCAAACAGACGGGACTCAACCATATGTTCAAATTGCAAAATAGGAACTTTGTGGGGGGACAGAGACATTCCATGACACTTCTATATACTTTACAAATATTAACTAATTTAATCCTCTTAACAACCCTATGAAATGTACATACTATTACTGGCTCCACTGATGGAATAGAACATGGAAACACAGAGAGGTTAATTAACTTCTCCATAGTCACACAGCCAGTACAGGGCAGAGTTGGAATTTGAATCAGGACAGCTTGGCTCCAGAATCTATGACTTGCTGTCTCTCTCTTACATTCTTACATAGTAGTGTTCCATAGTCTGCTTGCTGTATGCCCTTGGCCAAAATCACTTAAATCCTTGGGGCCCTCAGTTTCCTCATCCGTGAAGTGGAAATAAAGCATTATTCCCAACTCACAGTATCACAAGTGAAGGGTAAAAGAAAGTGCCTTGGGAACTGCAAACCACAGTACATATTTCCAGATGAGTATCTTCCATTCCTTCCCACACTCTAATTTTCACCCTCCAGACCTGCCTATCCAGAGGGGGCCACCCTTGCCCCCTGCCCATGTCCATGCGGAATCAAACAGCTCTACCTCCATTTGGCTTCGGTGGAAAAAGCCAGACTTCACCACAGTCAAGATTGTCAACTACACTGTGCGCTTCAGCCCGTGGGGGCTCAGGAATGCCTCCTTGGTCACCTATTACACCAGGTGGGAAGAGGGGCTGTGAAGGAGCCGAGTGGAAGGGAAGAAGGCAGCAGGTGGTGACGTAGAGAGGGGCCTGAGGGTTCAGGGCCATTTCATGACTCAGGTGTTAAACTGGGGGCACATTGAGAGTCTGATGACCTGATGGTGACAGATGGGAAGGGAGAGCCTTAGGCTGGTGTCTCCTCACCCGGCGGCTCAACCCTGGGAAACATCATGCAGGACAGACCTATTTCTTCATCTCAGGTGATGGGGAAGAGACAGCCCAGCTGCTGTCCTGAGAGGCCCCCTGTTGGATGGGGAGTCAGAGACCTCTTGGTCTATGTTGTTTGGCAGGCAAAACACAGCATAAAAAGCAATAGATACGTATTAATACAATTGCAGCTGAAGGAAAAGTTATGCTTCGAGGAAAAGTTATGCATCTTTTCCTTTAAGTCAAGGAGAAAATGCATCAGAGGATTCTTTGGGTGGAGAATGACGTGGATTAACCCAGGAATATTTCTTGAAAGAGGGGCCCTGGCTTGGGGATTAGGTGTGGAATCTGATGTATACATCCATCCATCCACATCTCTCTGCAGGTCTCTGGATGGTGTTAGTGGCCCCAGTGTCAGGGAGCAGATTCCCTGCCCGAGGATGGGGTTGGGGCTGGGTTGGGGAAGGAGACTTGAAGGGGCCTGAGAGTCCTAGTTGCATTTCTTACATTGGCAGCTCTGGAGAAGACATCCTCATTGGCGGGCTGAAGCCGTTCACCAAATACGAGTTTGCGGTACAGTCTCATGGTGTGGACATCGACGGGCCTTTCGGCTCCGTGGTAGAGCGCTCCACCCTGCCTGACCGTGAGTGGCCCCTCAGCCCCTTGACCACAAGTCTGTCTTTCACCGAACTCCTTGCCCCAGCAGCCCTCTTCTGAAATGCCCCTCAGAACCCCATGAGTTTCTATCACTCGCTTTGCATTTATGCTGGCAGTCCAGTGGTGGTCTTAACCATTTACTCACAGGCATGATCATGTGAGATTTAGAGGACTGGTTTCTTTTAGGAGGCTGTGCCGAGACCTCACCAAGCTGTGAAGAGGGCCGGCCCTGGAGGCAGGCGTCCTGTACTCAGCATTTGGGTCCCCAGCATGCCTCTGACACACAGGGAGACCTAGGCAGGCCCCTTCCCCAGCAGGGCTTCTGTGTCCTCATCTGTGAAAGGGGAAGGTGGGACCATGAGCTCTGCGGGTCTGTGACTCTGGAACCCTCTGGAAACGCATCTGGAGACAAGTGGCTCTTTGTCCTCACAGCACAGCCTCTTAGGTTCTGCTGACGAGACAGTTCCCCTATCAGCAGACCTTTGTTCCTGATCTGAGATAAGAAGACGTGTGTAGGGTAGGGTGGGGAGGCCATTCACCCTCATGAATGTACTTTTTAAAAAAAATGCTTACAAATTGTTTCTCACACACCCATGACCTCAGCTCAAGTGGTGGTGTTAGTCCCTCAGCCATGTCCAACTCTGCTCCTCACGGACCGAGGAGCCTGGCCATGGAATTCTCCAGGCAAGAATACTGGATTGGGTTGCCATTCCTTCTCCAGGGGATCTTCCTGATCCAGAGATCGGACCTGGACCTCCTGCACTGCAGGCAGTTTCTTTACTGTCTGAGCCACCAGGGAAGCCCAAGAGCTCCGCTTACCGTGATCTTGCACGTGGAGTTTAGGGAGGCTCAGTGTTTTCTCAGGGGAGACCATGACATGGAATCCCCAGCTCAACTGACCTGACGACAGAGGGGGAAATATTTTCTCCTTTCACAGATGGGGAGACTAGAGCCTGAGAAGGGGGAGTCACCTAGGGCCATTGAGGGTTCTGACAGCCCATGGTGCTGTGGCTTTTTTAAGCCTTACAGCCCTGGGTCCCCATCTCACTCTCTGCTGGGCCTTGAAAACCTGAGCCCCTAAATTTCTGTTGTTTCCCAACTCACTAGTCACCCTTTGTTCCTCCTTTCTCCCCTCCCTTCCTCATTTACTCCTGCCCTGCTCCCGCCCCCATCAACTTCTCTGAAAACAAAACACAAAGCCTTTCAAGGTGGTACTTCTCACATGAGGATTCCTGTGACTCTTAAGGTCCTGGGCCCGGGCAGGCGTACATGGAGGCTATACAGAGCATCAACCAATTTTACTGAAGATTTGGGGTGGCGAGGGGAGTTAGGAACTTTAAGTGATAAATCATTTCAAGATATTAAATGTTACCATGGAAGAGATGAGTTTAAATGAAATGTGAGCCTTCCAAAAACTTTTGAGCTCTGCCTCCAGGTCCCCTGAGAACCAGACAACCATCCTCAGCCCTTGGAAGTATTTGGGTAGGGAAATTTGAGGAGCTCTGCTCCAAAGAGTGGAAAAGAGTTTCTAAGAGGGGGAGAATGGTGGCAAAGCCCCCCTCCCTAACTGTTTTCCAGGAATTCCCCAGGGAGAGACCCGACCTCATTTTGCTTCGTGGTCTGTGGTTTGTTCCAGTAAAGGCGGAAGCAAGGAGGCCATGCCCTCATGCCCTGGCTCCCAGCTGTGCCCACAGCTGGGGCTCTCAGTGACCCTGCCTCTCCCGTCTCCTCCCCTGACACCCAGGGCCTTCGACACCCCCATCTGACCTGCGCCTGAGCCCCCTGACACCATCTACCGTCCGGGTGCATTGGTGCCCCCCCACGGAGCCCAACGGGGAGATCGTGGAGTATCTGATTCTCTACAGCAACAACCACACCCAGCCCGAGCACCAGTGGACCCTGCTCACCACAGAGGGTGAGTCCCCTCACCCCAGGACCTCTGAGCAAGCATCTCCCCCAACCCCTTTCTAGCCTCCCCAGTGGCTGGGTCAGTACTGAGACGGCCACGGAGGTTTTGTTCTAGGAGGAGCAGGCAGAAGCTGCTGCCTGGGTGGGAGCAGCAGGTCTTCCCAGGGCCACTTCCCAGCTCAGCCCTGCAGGCCACCCCGACTCGGGTCACCAACCTTGCTCTCCCTGGCTCCCCACCCCGCAGGAAACATCTTCAGTGCTGAGGTCCACGGCCTCGAGAGTGACACTAGGTACTTCTTCAAGATGGGGGCACGCACAGAGGTGGGGCCTGGGCCCTTCTCTGGCCTGCAGGATGTGATTACTCTCCAGGAGAAGCTCTCAGGTAAGATGTGGAAAGGGAAGAAGGGGTGGGCTCCACCTGGGGCAGCCCAAGCTCTCCAGGGGCCCCCAGAGCTGACTTCTAATCCTGAAATCATCTCCAAGGCCTTGCATTCAGGCACATGTTGTTGGACAGCTGCCCTCTGTTTGGTGTGAAAGTGTTAGTTGCTCAGTCATGTCCGACTTTTTGTAACGTCATGGACTGTAGGCTCCTCTGTCCATGGAATCCTCCAGGCAAGAGTACTGGAGTGGCTAGCCATTCCCTTTTCCAGGGGATCTTCTTGACCCAGGGATCGAACCCAGTACTTCTGCATTATAGGCGATTCTTTACCGTCTGAGCCACCAGGGAAGCCTGGTGTGGAGAGGACAAATTTGAAGGGGAAATAGGTGAGACTCAGTGGTAATTCAGTCGAAAGGTCTGATCTGTGGGAGACTGACTTGGTTTCTTTGGGCGCTTACTTTCACTGGAGAATTGGCTTGAAGAGGTGATGAGCTTTGTACAGTGGAGGTCTCAGGCCCTGAGACTGTCTACACTGTAATTTGCAGGGCCCAATGTGAAAGGAAAATGTGGGACCCCTTATTTAAAAATGAAGAAGACAGACTTCCCTGACAGTCTAGTGGTTAAGATTCCACACTCCCACTGGAGGGGGCATGGGTTCGATCCCTGGTCAGGGAACTAAGATCCCAAATGCTGCACAGCAGCTACAAAAGAAAAAAATATCCTGTGTGCCGCAACTAAGACCTAGCATAGCCAAATAAATACATTGTTTAAAAAATGGGCAAGAATTTCAAGGTGGTGACAGCAGAGCATTAAACCAAGCCCAGAGCCCTTCTAAGCGTGGGCCACATGCCACTGCACGTGTTACACACCTGCAAAACCAGCCCTGTTAAGCAGGCAGGAGGCATGTTTCATTGAAAGGCCGGGTTGATGGGGTGGAGCTCCAACTTCCGGATGTCCAATGGGNAGGCTCCTCTGTCCATGGGATTTTCCAGGCAAGAGTACTGGAGTGGGGTGCCATTGCCTTCTCCAGTATGACAGAGGGCAATTCAAAGGGGAACTGTTGTCTCAGTCAGAGTAGGCTAGGTTACACCACAGCAACAAGCAGCCCATGACGCCAGCATTCTACGGCTTAAAGCAATAAAGGTTGATTTCTCACTCTTGCTACAGGTCTACCACAAGTCAGCCTAGGGTGTGCTCTGCTCAGTGTAGTCACAGCGGGACACAGAACAGCAGCCTCTAGGTCAGAGGTTAAAAGGGAAGTGCCCATGGTTCTTAGAGTTTCTGCTGCTCCTTCCTTAACCCAAGAAAGTCACAGGGCCCTATGGACTTCAGGTAGGCAGGGGATTGTAGTCCTACCATGTGTCAGAGGAAGGGATATCTGGGGTATTTAGGGCAGGCACTGTCGCTGCTCTACAAGGCTGGGTAAGATGTGGTCCTTGCATTCAAGGAGCTTAACCAGGACTAACCTCTAAGGCACACCCCAGAAGCTCCAGAAACAGCTCCAGAAGAGCACATGTGCATTCTGCCCTGGATTTCCACCCTTGACCCCACCTCCTCCCAGCCTTCTCAGGCACTCATTCCCATCTCAGGAATGCCTTTGTGAAAGGAGGCTAGAACACCCTCCTGCTTCCTTAACCTCTGCCACACTGCTTGTAAAATAACCTCAAGGCCTTTCTTTCAGAGCTGGTGTCCCCTCTTTGTCCTTCATCTAGACTGCATGGAGAGGTGCCCAGGCAGCAGGCCCCTCAGGATAGCCTCCCCTGGCTGCAGCTAATTGCACCAGGTGTGAAGCACAGCTCTTCCCCTGCCTCCAGCCCTTCCTGTGCCTGATGCAAGCTGACCTTCCCTTGGCCCAAGCTTGGAGCTGGTATTGTGCCTTTAGGGAAGAAGCAGGCAAACAGGTCAGACGTTGCCCCTCCCAGTCTCCCTTAGAACCGGTTTCCAGCTCTCCGAGTGCAGACATCTCCCACATCCGCTTCTCCATCATCCAGAGATTCCTAGCATGGCCTGAGATTCAGCAAAGTTTCCCCGCCTTCCTCTTGAGTCATGTCCCTTCTCCTAGGCATTTCAGTTGGAACCCAGAAAGAAAATGAGAGGGTTTAACGTGATATTTTTAGTAATAATAATAAGCATAATAGCTTACTATGTGACAGGCTCTGAGTACATTAAAGTATTAACTCATTACATATTCACAACAATTCTACGAAATTGGGACAATTTTCTCATTTTCAAAATGAGGAGGAAACAAACCCAGAGAGGTGAAGTAAGTTGTCCAAGGCCATGCAGCCAGTAAGGGACAGAGTTGGGATTTAACCCCAGCAACCTAGTGCACAGCACGTGCAGACCGTTTTCCATAATGGTAGTAATTTATACAGTGTTTGACAGAGGTGGTTGATAGACTGGAAGACTGATTCACTTGCTGATGCCTTCTCGACATATTATGAGGTCACCACTGCCCTCTGGTGGTCATTAGTGAGCATTGCCACTCAAAATGCACTGACCCTAACCCTCTGGCAAAGAGCTTCACAGAATTCAGAGTGAACTGGCAAATAAACGTTCAGCTCACAAGCCACAATGCCGCATTGACTATTTCCCTCTGGCTTGGTGTGTTTTACATTTGTTTTTCCCCTGGAGAAAAAAGAAGGGAGAACAGAAAGCACATGGGCAACTCTCCACCTCTGTGAGAAAAAGCAGAAGAAAACCACAATTATGTAACTATCAAATAACAAGTCTATGTGTTTATTGTCATGGAATTTGTGATGTAGTGTAGATACCCATAAAATGTCATCCTAAACAGATGCAAAAGCACATTTTCAGTCGTTTATAACTAAGTTAAGGTGTAATTCTTGCCTNAAGAAAACCACAATTATGTAACTATCAAATAACAAGTCTATGTGTTTATTGTCATGGAATTTGTGATGTAGTGTAGATACCCATAAAATGTCATCCTAAACAGATGCAAAAGCACATTTTCAGTCGTTTATAACTAAGTTAAGGTGTAATTCTTGCCTGAATTAATCAGGGTGTTCTTCCACTATAGAAGGTTGCATGCAAGAAGATTCTTAAAGTTCAGCCATTTTGGATTATCTTTGTTCAAATAGAAATCCGAGGTCATTTTTTGTTTTGGTGTAAAAAGACTAAGACGATCATTTCTGACGGACTTGTAATTGGACAGCTTGGCCTGAGAAACAGTGTTTCAACAGTAACTACAATTGTGGAGAGGGCTTCCCTGGAGGTGCCTGAACCTGCCTGCCAATGCAGGAGACATCAGAGATGCAGGTTTGATCCCTGGGTGGGGAAGATTCCCTAAAGGAGGGCATGGCAACCCACTCCAGTATTGTTGCCTGGAGAATCCCATGGACAGAGGAGCCTGGTGGGCTGCAGTCCATGGGGTCGCAAAGAGTTGGACATGACTAAAGTGACTTAGCATGCGTGCACGCACAATTCTGGAGCTTCTTATTAAGCTCCAGCCAAAAGGACCCCTCAAACAAGGTGATCCAGTAAGTCTTCATGAGGAGGAGGGGCAAAGGGAGGGAAATGTGAAGGGGGACATGTATTCCTACTTGTAGCCGCAAAAACCTGGTCTGGTCCTGGAAGTTGTGCCCCGGAAATTTCACAGATGAAGCACCTGGTGACACGTGGGAGGCCTGAGGAGTCAGGGCTTCTGGAGGCTGGGTTTTCAGCCCCCAGATGGAGAATCATTAACCGTCAGCTCTTAACTTGGCTAAAGTTTCCCTCTTTGAGAAGATCAAGTAAGTTATGCATGCACAGGTCATTAATCACCCCAGCAGCAAATCCTTCACCCCCCAGAATTCCTCTGTGTATGTTTCAGTTCCTGCCAACACACCTTGTTCATATCAAGGTGGGAAATCACACAAAAAACTGCTGATAAGAAGTGTTAGTAAGGCAGACCTACCTTCAAGACACACTTAGGATCTGCACTTAGCCTCACCCACAGATCATGCCCAGACCATGAACATTCATATC
>SJYV01034594.1:0-11240 GCA_006410875.1 Neotragus pygmaeus | reverse complement strand
TAACCCCATTTATGTACACCATCTTAGGGGTCATCAAGATTTACCTGGATTGCTTTCAATGGGAAATTCCCTGGCTGATAGAGTGGCCTCCCTTATGATCCAAGCTTGTAACTTACAAGATGCTTATGATCTTCACGATCTTACTCACATAAATTGGAGAGGGCTACATAAAAGGTTCCCACAGATCCCTATTAGAGAATTAAAGAAAATTATACGTACTTGTAAATCCTGTCTTCCTTATTTACAAGTGCCTCCTTTACAGCCCCCAGGAGTAAACCCTCGAGGGCTAAAACCCAACGTGCTGTGGCAAACTGATGTAACCCATTATTCCCCTTTCGGAAAACTTAAGTATGTTTTTGTGTCTATTGACACTTACTCTCATGCCTGCTGGGCCACTGCCCACATGGGAGAAAAAGCGAAACATGCTCAAAGCCATTTTTACAATGTTTTGCGACATTGGGTCTTCCCCATCAAATAAAAACAGATAATGGCCCTTGCTTCATCAGCCAGAGTTTACAGAAATTCTTCCAACAATGGCACATTCGTCATAGCACCGGAATCCCACATAATCCCCAGGGACAAGCCATAATTGAACGCCACCATCAAAATTTAAAAGCTCAATTACAAAAACAAAAAGGGGGAAGCAGCCCTCACCAGCAGCTTGGAATGGCACTTTTTACTCTAAATATTTTAAATTTCTCACGAAACGAACCAATACCATGTTTTCAAAAACATTGGTCTAACCAAGAAATAAAACCTGAAATACAAGTGAGATGGAAAGACCCCATCACTGGTCAGTGGAAGGGGCCAGGTCCACTCCTTACAATGGGGAGAGGATTCAGATGCATATTCCCTATTGGGGACCCCAGCCCTATATGGGTGCCAGCAAGGGATCTTAAATTTACACCACAAGAGAGAGGTCAGATCTCAAAACCTGACACAGATTAAAGAGACACTCACATGTTGAGCCCAGGAACAAAAAGTTCCTGAGGGGATCTTTTCTTCCCTTTCAGATCGATGCAGCGACCCTGGTGGACACTGCTCCTGGTGATCGTCAGATTACCTATCCTCTCTTTGCTGATCATCATCGCCACAGCTGTGCAACAGTTTTTGGAAGCTTTGAAGCCTGGGTTTAGCGGTACAAGTGTCAGCATCCGTGCTGAAAGTTCAACAAGCTCAAACCATTGAGGTTATAAGCAACATATCTACTGCCTCTGCTCAAGGATTTCAAACCCGCTTACACCAGTTCGAACACCTAAGACCCACCATAACGGGACTCCCAACAACAGCTTGATCTCCATGCCAGAGCGATCGAGATGTTGAGTATTCTGGCCCGCATAGACTGATGTGAGACGCCCCAGCTTTTGTCTGACAGCTTTTCCAGTGTTAAATGAGACTCTTAACAGGTGAAAAAGGGAGCAATGGATCTATGGGACTGGACACAAAGTCCATTTACGTGGTTTAAAAATGCCATCTATTTTGCTTGTATTTTTTGTTCCACTTGTTGTAGTGTTAAAGGTAAATCTCACAGCCCGCAATAGGCGCTTACAAAAAAATATAGTTATGCTTGCCCAGGTCATGGAAGAGGAGCCCCACTTTGGGCACCCACAAAACCCCTGGGTTAATTTAGCCCTTCAAGAGATTAACCAAGACAAATAAGAGCTCTAGATGCTCATCTAGAGAGATTCCGCCTAGCCCCCAAGAGGTGGCTGGATAGCCAATGACGGGTAAGACCCTCAGAGGAGGGCAACCTAAGACAGGCACAGCCATGAGAGGGGCTGGAGAGGCTGGAGGTTGGCCACCTACAGCTTTACGCTTTGCTGTACAGAACATCAATACAAATGTCTCAAGGGCTTAAATTAAAAAAGGGGGAGATGTGGGGCCCTAAATGGGAAACCTTAAAAAA
The DNA here is from genome assembly GCA_006410875.1 of Neotragus pygmaeus. Lineage (NCBI taxonomy): Eukaryota > Metazoa > Chordata > Mammalia > Artiodactyla > Bovidae > Neotragus > Neotragus pygmaeus. The sequence goes on along the minus strand of SJYV01034594.1, from coordinate 9,334 downwards.
GAATGGGCTAGCTTTGAGGTCTGAAGCTAAGATGGTGCCTACAGGAAGGAGTGGGTGGTGTAGTTTATGTTAAAGTTTTTGATTGGCTCTCTTCCGTGCATTTGGGCAGGGTGATCACTATAGACTTCTATTACAATGAAGGCACATGATGACTTGACCTTTAATGTGATTGGTGTAACTGAAAGCTGACCTTTAACGCGATTGGTGCAATTGAAGGCTGACCTTTAACGTGATTGGTGCAACTGGAAACATAACGATTTGACCTTTACTTGATTGGTAGAACTCTGGAAAGTCCCTCCCTGCTTGCCTATATAAGCTGGGAGCTTGAGGCAATAAAGTGGAACTGCTTTGACAGAACCCCTGTCCCATCTGATTGTCTCTCGCTCGCTTTGGGGGGGCTGGGNACCTTTACTTGATTGGTAGAACTCTGGAAAGTCCCTCCCTGCTTGCCTATATAAGCTGGGAGCTTGAGGCAATAAAGTGGAACTGCTTTGACAGAACCCCTGTCCCATCTGATTGTCTCTCGCTCGCTTTGGGGGGGCTGGGTTGGCGGACAGCAGGCTCACCTCTGCTCGGGACCCCTCCACTTTGCTGAGGGAAGTTCCCACAGCCTCTCTTTCTGCAGAGCGCCCCCCTGCACTAACATAACTCCCAAGTTGTCCGGGTTTCCATCAAAACAATCACCCTTTCCCTCAAGAACCAGGAAAATCTCAACTTAAGTGAGAAAGACAGTCGACAGATTCCACACCAGATGATACAGATGATAGAATTCTGTGCCCAAGATTTTAATGCAGCCATTGCAAGAATGGGCTTCCCAGGTGGTGGTAGTGGCTGGAATCTGACTGTAATGCAGGAGGTGCTCAAGCGATGCAGGTTCGATCCTTGGGTAGGGAAGATTCCCCAGAGTAGGAAATGGCAACCTGCTCCAGTATTCTTGCCTAGAAAATTGCATGGACAGAGGAGCCTGATGGGCCACAGTCCATGGGGTCACAAAAAGTCAGATACTACGGAGAGACTAAGCAGTAGCATTGCAAGAATGCTTCAGTGTGCCGTTACAAATAGCCTTACAACAAACGGGCTTCCTTGACAGCTCAGTGGGTAAAGAGTTCACCTGCAATGCAGGAGACCCCGGTTCAATTCCTGGGTCAGGAAGGTCCCCTGGAGAAGGGATAGGCTACCCACTTGAGTTTTCTTGGACTTCTCCTGTGGCTCAGCTGGTAAAGAATCCGCTTGCAATGCAAGAGACCTGGGTTCGATCCCTTGGTTGGGAAGATCACCTGGAGAAGGGAAAGGCTACCTACTCCAGTATTCTGTCCTGGAGTATTTCATGGACTGTATAGTCCATGGGGTTGCAAAGAGTTGGACAGGACTGATCGACTTTCACTTTTAAAACAAATGAAAAACTAGTCACAGCAAAGAAATAAGAATCAAATGGAAATTTTAGTACTGAAAAAATACAATAGCAAGAAGAAAACGGAAGAATTCAAAATCAATGATCTAATCCAGGGCTCACCAAACTGCAGCCTCCAAGCCAAATCCGGTTTGCTGTCTATTTTTGTTAATGGTTTTATCGGAAGGCAGCCATGCTTATTTGGTTACAAATGGCCTGTGACTGCTTTGTGTTACAACGGCAGTGGTGAGTAATTGCAACAAAGAGTATATGTTCTCCAAAACCTAAAGTATTTACCATCTAGCACTTGACACAAAATGTTTGCCAACTCCAGAACTAAACTACCACCTTTAGAAACTCAAAAAAGAAGGATGAAACCCATATAAAATAGGGAAGAAGAAATAAGAAACACAATAAACAATAAGAGTGATGATGGAAATTTCAAGAGTGAGAAAAATATTCCTTATCTTGACTTGGGTGATAGTTCCATGGATTTCACAGTTTTCCAAATTTATCAGATGATACTCTTCAGATCTATGCATTTTATTGTAGGTAAATTTGCCTCCAAAAATAGCGTGGGTCAAATCATGTCACTCTCTAACTCACGATCTTCTGATGGCTCTTCTTTCCATTCAAAGTAAAAGTCAGAAACCTTTCAGTGGCCTCAAAACTTCTGCATGAACCACACCCCGTCCCGCAGTCTGCACTGCATTCTGTTATTTCTCTGGCTTTATCTTTGGCTCTTCCCGTTGTCACTTCTCTCCAACTACATCACCCTCTTCAATGTTGCTTAAAGATTCTGGACACTCACCTGCGTCAGGGCATTTGCACTGGCTGTTCCCTCCGCCTAGAATGCTGTTCCCTCAGATACTCCAGTCATCACCTCCTTCACCTTTTTTAAGTCTTTGCTCATCTGTCATCTTCTCAATAAGTCCTACCCTGATGAATATATTTAAAATAATAACCCACTCACCCCCACATCACCTGGAGGAGGTCTGATTCCCTTTAACCCGTTTCCTGCAGTATCATCTTAAACACAACTTTAAAGTTATGTATTTACTATGCATATTGCATCTTCTCCCTCTGTGCCTATGCATGCTAGCATAAGAGCACAAAGGAGGATATGTTCATTTTGTTCTACTCATGGATATGACACAGCTGCTTATACAAGTTGTGTCGTATGGTGGATATTCAAGAAATATTTGTTGAATAAGTAAGTGAGCAATAGACAAAGCTTGTAAAGACAATTAAGTGAATAAAAGTTTATGTGATGCTTATGTGAATCTTGCAAAGCAAAAACTGCCACTCCTTTGCTTTTGGTATTTCCTCCTTCTCCCTCATCCCTTGCCATCTTGGCCTCACACTGATAGAGCTCACATCCTGAAAAACTACATTCTTTGATTTTAAAAAAAAATCCTAACTGTATGAGTAGCCAGTGTAGCACTTTTGCCTAGTGTACTTTATCTAGGGTTTAAAGAAAGCATCTTTGAAATGAGAGTGACCGTCTCGACTCCACCCCTCTACACACACAAAAATGTGGAGCTGAGGTGTATTTTAACACTAGGGTGGCCTCCACTCTCACCAAACTTGGATTTGCATAGCTCTGTCCATACTTATTAGATAGCATATTAAAAAGCAGAGACATCACTTTGCCAACAAAGGTCCTTATAGTCAAAGCTATGGTTTTTCCAGTAGTCATGTACAGATGTGAGAGCTGGACCATAAAGAAGGCTGANGGGTGGCCTCCACTCTCACCAAACTTGGATTTGCATAGCTCTGTCCATACTTATTAGATAGCATATTAAAAAGCAGAGACATCACTTTGCCAACAAAGGTCCTTATAGTCAAAGCTATGGTTTTTCCAGTAGTCATGTACAGATGTGAGAGCTGGACCATAAAGAAGGCTGAGTGCCGAAGAATTGGTGCTTTTAAATTATGGTACTGGAGAAGACTCTTGAGAGTCCCTTGGACAGCAAGATCAAACCAGTGGTCCTAAGGAAAATCAACCCTGAATATTCATTGCAAGGACTGATGCTGAAGCTGAAGCTCCAGTACTCTGGCCACCTGATACAAAGAGCCGACTCATTGGAAAAGACCCTGATGCTGGGAAAGATTGAAGGCCAAAGGAAAAGTGGCAGCAGAGGATGAGATGATTAGATAGCATCACCAACTCAATGAACATGAACTTGAGCAAACTTCAGGAGATAGTACAGGACAGAGGAGCCTGGTGTGCTGCAGTCCACGGGGTGTCAAACAACCCAACATAGCTTAGCAACTGAACAACAACGAGTAGCCATTAAGAATCAGTTAGAAAAAGATACATTGTAGGTGTTTCAAACTGGAAGGGAAATAGGCTCTAACAAAACCATCGGAAGAGCTGTAGGAGAGAAAGTTAGCACTCCCACCAGCTCTTAGATTCACCACGAGTTTTTAGAGGATTAGAAAATGGAGTCACAGAACACCCACTGTTGATAATCATGGGCAGCAAAGAGACAGGTTATCCAAGGATAACGTCTGGGGTCATCCCAAAGCACCCCATTTGCCAAAACCTACGCATGTGCCCACCACCACCAGAGAAGCAATAACACTGATTTGGCCTCTGTGCACCTGGTGAATCATACCTTAACACCTGTGGTCATTGACGCAGTCCAATCTGAAACTTTGCTGCAAGAAATTCTGGGAAATGTCATTCTCAGGCTCCAGCCTCTGTGATTTGCAGAGGAGCAGGATGTCTTTACTCCAGATGGATGAGAGTGGTGCCTGCACTGACTCTCCTGTCCTGTCAACTCACTGTGATTTTCAACTGATAAATGCAATTTGTACAACAGAAGCATCCCTCTCTCCTCCCCCGACCAACCAGTTAAGCACTTCCAGAGGCTCAGTTTAGCATCTCAAGTAGCACTTTGGTCTCCCAGGTCTCCAGAGCCTTTCAGTAGCCATGAGGGAAGGCAGCAGGTAGAATTCTCCCAGTGACAGAGTTTAGCTCCCTGTGGGAGTGGTCAGCTGGCGGTCCATTGACCCAACACTGTTCCTGCTTAGACAGGAGAGTGGACCAGCACCAGAACCAAGAGGCAGGGCATTCTGGTTCTCTCTTTCCTTTTCCCCTCCTCTTTGTAGCTCCATCAGTCCATGCCATCCCACTGGACATCTCACGCAGAAAGCTGTGGCACATAATATCCCTCTCATGGACTCTGATGGGCCATCAGAAAGCAGTTCAATGGAGCATTAAAACAGATCCCCTAATAAAGACCAATGGAAACTCATTCCCTTCTCCTTGAGGGTAACATCTACACAGAACATTGTCTAATTTCCATTCTCCGGGGGAGGTGTTTTCTGTAAAGCCAGGGAGAGGTTAACTCCCCTCTGTAGGATGGCCTAAAGGAGCACTTCTTTTATGGGCTTCCCTGGTGGCTCAGCTGGTAAAGAATCCACCTGCAGTGCAGGAGACCAGGGTTTAATCCCTGAGTTGGGAAGATCCCCTGGGGAAGGGAATGGCTACCCACTCCAGTATTCTGCCCTGGAAAATTCCATGGACTGTACAGTGCATGGGGTCGCTCACAGCTGAGCAACTTTCACTCATTCATTCACTCTTTATAGCTAGGTTTTCAGTTTGGGGCTTCCCTTGTGGCTCAGATGGTAAAGCATCTGCCTGCAATGCAGGAAACCCCGGTTCGATACCTGGGTTGGGAAGATCCCCTGGAAAAGGAAATAGCAATCCACTCCAGTACTCTTGCCTGGAAAATCCCATGGATGAAAGAGCCTGGTAGGCTACAGTCCATGTAGTCGCAAAGAGTCGGACATGACTGAGCGACTTCACTTTTATTCCAAAAGAGAAGGCAAACAATCTGAGTGCCATGTGATTTTGTAAAGGTGCTCAGCCTTTTGTATATGCACTGCAGCAGGGTTCCAGGCACTGAGAGTGAGGAAAGCAAATATCCTTCATTTGAGATCTCCCTGAGTTCTGGTTGATGGAAATTATATGGAGAGTTTTCAGGGATGCAGAGTCACAGACAGTCAGACCATGATAAAGTTCATCATGCATAAAACTATATTTTACAGAGCACAGGATCTTTTATTTGTTTTTATCTGTTCCAAGCATTTGGAAAGACTTGATCAGTAGACTTGTGCAGATGAAGGAAATCCAAACACGGTAATGTCTCCTAAAAGGAAACTGAAATCACTAGCACATTTTACAGAGTGAGTACCCAGAGTGCACTTGGGTGGCTGAAGCAAAATGTGTTCCATCCAAATTCCATTCCAAATATTCCATCTCCTTCAGTTAGGCCAGCAGAGTGTTGAATACGACCTCATAGGAAATCCATGATATGGCCTTTGACTCTAAGAAGACCTAAGGCTCTTGACCTTTTTGATCACAAATCCTTTGAAAGTCTGGTGAGTGATGGCCTAGTTTTGATATAGTTTCATCTGCTCTGTGGGCTTTCCCATCTCCCTTCTTGCACCTGGGGGGACTCCTCCCCCACTCCACGTGGGTTCCTGTCAACGTGGGGGCACAGGGTGCACAAGTGACCCAGGTAGGTCAACCAGAGGGACTCAATGCCCTAAAACCCAGCGAATGATGAAGCCATGTCCGTATGACCCCAATAGGGGCCTGAGAGTCACTCTGTCTACTAGGTGGTGCTAAGCTGGGAGGTGGAAGTATAGCATTGTTGGTGGCCTTTCAATAAAAATGGACTTCCCTGGTGGCTCAGATGGTAAAGTATCTGCTTACAATGCGGGAGATCTGGGCTCAATCCCTGGGTCAGGAAGATCTCCTAGAGAAGGAAATGGCAAATCACTCCAATACTTTTGCCTGGGAAAAACCCATGGACAGAGGAGCCTGGTAGGCTACAGTCCACGGGGTCAAAAAGAGTCAGACAGGACTGAGCCACTTCACTTTCTTTTCAATAAAAAATAACAAAGAGAGCTTCTTTTTCATTTTCAAAAAAATTTTTGGCCACACCACATGCCTTGCAGGATGCAGGTTCCCCAATCAGGGATTGAACCCGTGCCGTCAGCAGTGGAAGCATGGAGTCTTAACCACAGACTGCCAAGGAAGTCCCATTGGTGGCCTTTCTGTTTACCAAGCACAAAGAACCTTAAGTTGGAATAAAGTGAGAGGCAAGCTGAGTGGAGAAGTGGAGAAAGTCGAGAAACAGAACAACCAGAGTGAGCCATTCTGGAAGCTATTATTATCCTGGGTATGAGCCCACGGAAAATAAGCCAATAAATTACCTTTATGCTCAACACTTCTCTCTTATCCAACTAAGAAAGTCCAGGATAAATAGATCCTCTGCCTAAAGAAAATGCACAAACCTATAGCCCATGCATAAAATAATTCATATGAGGCTGAAGTCCTTCCATAGACCCTAGATAAAGGGGCTCTGCCCATTCCATTTTCTAGATGATCTTAGAGAAGAACTGACTTTACAGTCAAAGCCATCTTCTTCCTGGGCATCAGTGTTCTGTTACACGTTAAAATGTTAGACTCTGGAAAGGTAAATACCACGAGCCATTACCAGTCAGCGACAACCACTAGCAAACAGTCTGAGGGTAATGACTGTGATTCAGAACTACCTGCATGGACTTATTTGGCCACAGATGATGAACAAGTGACATTTTCTCTCAGGATCTGAGTTCCAGCTACTCATTTTCCCCACTTGTGCAGCCTCCCTGTTTGTATAATGGAAAGTTTGGACATTTGTCCAGAGGTCCTTTCATGACCGGATCTGTTAAATTAACCTCAAGTGCGTCTTCCAGTTTCGATTCTAATGCCATTTAAAGCCAAGTCAAAAAAGGAACTCTTTCTCCGATGAGCACACACTGTGCCTTCCCCCGTCTGTAAGTCCCAATGTTACACTGACCAGCGTTGGTTTCCTCTCCACCAGGGTTGTTTCTTAGAATAGAATGCACAGGAGGCCAAATGTTAATAACAGCATCCCGTTACCCTTCAATGACTGTAGTTTTAGTTATTCCAGAAAGACTCCAAATTTGATTAAATATTCCAGGTTCGTCAATCTCCTTGGGAAGACTGGGAAATGAATGTATTAATAGTGATTTGTTGTTGTTTAGTCACTCAGCCGTGTCTCTTTTGTGACCCCATGAACTGTAGTTCACCAGGCTCCGCTGTCCATGGGCTTCTCCAGGCAAGAATACTGATCTGGGTTGCCATTTTCTTTTTCAGGGGGTCTTCTTGATCCAGGTATCAAACCTGCGTCTCCTACAATGGCAAGCTGATTCTTTACCAGTAAGCCACGAGGGCAACTCCATTAAAAGTTATATTTATTCATATATATTTCAAAGCAGCTATAATATAATTTATATATCATAATTAAGTATATGTTATTTATTTAATCAAATAAATAACAAATATATAATTTATATTGTTTATATATAATATATATTTAATTATGATACATAAATTATACATTATATCTGCTTTAAAATATAGAGCTTCCCTGATAGCTCAGTTGGTAAAGGATCCACATGCAATGCAGGAGACCCCGGTTCCGATCCCCTGAGAAGGCATAGGCTACCCACTCCAGTATTCTTGGGCTTCCCTTTTGGCTCAGCTGGTAAAGAACCCACCTGCAATGCAGAAGACCTAGGTTCAGTCCCTGGATTGGGAAGATCCCCTGGAGAAAGGAAAGGCTACCTGCTCCAGTATTCTGACCTAGAGTTGTACATGACTGTTTCATATATAAAGTGAAAATAAAAGTCACTCAGTCATGACTTCTAAGTCATGATCCTCCCAATATAGATAAATATATATATATTTCAAACTAAGTTCATATATATACATATATGAACAGAGTAAAATATTTTAAGATTAAAATTCCCCCAAAGATGGGAATATTCTGAACGGAGGGATGAAGTGTAGATCTTGCAATTTGAAACACGGAGATACTGTTGTGCTGGAATCATCTCCAGAGGAAAATGAGTGAACGAATAACTGCAGCCAAAACACAGTGTTCCTTTCTTCAAAGTGATGTGACAGGGTCCCAGTCTGAGCCTCACCTGTGCCTACCTGAGGTTTATTCACAGCTGGCAAGGGGAACCCCACTGAGACTTATTTTCATGAGGGAGAGTGAGAAGAGTACCCTGGGGGGAAAATCTCATGAGTTCTTTACATGAGCTTGACCAGAGGCAATGTGCCTGCATCTACGGTGTGGGGCCCTACATGGGAAACCTTGAAAAGAAAGGGGCTAGCTTTGTGTTCAGAAACTTAAGATGGTGNAGCAGTGGCCACAGGACTGCAAAAGGGAAGCTTTCATTCCAATCTCAAAGAAAGGCATTTCCAAAAGAGTGTTCAAACTACCACACAACTGCAATTATCTCACATGCTAGCAAAGTAATGCTCAAAATTCTCCAAACCAGGTTTCAACAGTACAAAAATTGTGAAGTTCCAGATATTCAAGTTGGATATAGAAAAGGCAGAAGAAAGAAAAATCAATATGCCAACATCTGTTGGATCATTGGAAAAGCAAGGGAATAACAACAACAGACATCTATTTCTGCTTTATTGATTATGTGAAAGCCTTTGACTGTGTAGATGACAACAGATTGTGGAAAATTCTGAAAGAGATGGGAATACCAGATCACCTGACCTCCCTCCTGAGAAATCTGTATGCAGATCAAGAAGCAACAGTTAGAACTGAACATGCAACAATAGACTGGTTCCCAACTGGGAAAGGTGTACATCAAGGCTGTATATTATCAGTCTGCATATTTAACTTATATGTAGAGTACATCGTGTGAAATGCCAGGCTGGATGAAACACAAACTGGAATCAAGATTGCCAGGAGAATTATCAATAACCTCCAATATCCAGATGACACCACCCTTATGGCAGAAAGTGAAGAGAGACTAAACAGCCTCTTGAAAGTGAAAGAGGAGAATGAAAAAGTTGGCTTAAAGCTCAACATTCAGAAAACAAAGATCATGGCA
>SJYV01034593.1:375499-391251 GCA_006410875.1 Neotragus pygmaeus | reverse complement strand
CTCTTACCTTGGGTGTGGGGTATCTCTTTACGGCTGCTCCAGCAAAGCATAGCTGCTGCTCCTTACCTTAAATTCAAAAAGTTCAATTTTGATGGAGTTTATAGAAATTTATTTTGCTAAATGTAAACCAAGTGTTTATTGATAACAGGATTTAGATTGATGGCTCACTTGTATCTTGTAAGTACATTGTATCCGAGGAGTAATTTTAATATGAGTAACATTTTAACATTAGTAATTGATTTCCGTATGGTAATATAAGTGTGAATGGTTTAAAGACAAAAGATAATAATTTCATATTATTTAGCTGTCATGCTGTTCTCTTTGGTTTGTCCCTTTAATCCCCAATTTGTCTTTGTTGAGACTGTGCTCTCACCTTGGTCTCATTCCAGCCTCCAATTAGTTCTCCCCAGAGAAGATCTATGGTATTCTGTCCTTTGCCCTCACCCCTTGTTCCATTCTTTGCTGCCTGACACCTCACCACATTATTCATAACTCACACATTCTTCACCTAATTATTTGTCAAAAATCACTTTAAAGATCTTTGCTGCTAAGCCGCTGCTAAGTTCCTTCAGTCGTGTCTGACTCTGTGTGACCCCATAGACGGCAGCCCACCAGGCTCCTCCATCCCTGGGATTCTCCAGGCAAGNTTCTTCACCTAATTATTTGTCAAAAATCACTTTAAAGATCTTTGCTGCTAAGCCGCTGCTAAGTTCCTTCAGTCGTGTCTGACTCTGTGTGACCCCATAGACGGCAGCCCACCAGGCTCCTCCATCCCTGGGATTCTCCAGGCAAGAACACTGGAGTGGGTTGTCATTTCCTTCTCCAGTGCATGAAAGTGAAAAGCAAAAGTGAAGTCACTCAGTCGTGTCCAACTCTTTGCGACCCCATAGACTGCAGCCTACCAGGCTCCTCTGCCCATGGGATTTTCCAGGCAAGAGTTCTGGAGTGGGGTGCCATTGCAATATGCTATATATTAAAGTTCCTTGTGTAAACTACAAAATGCCTATCCCACTACACCTAAAGACCAATGATCTCATCCAGTGGAAAACTTTGATAAAAATCTATTTCAATCTCCAAATCATCTCCTTCCCCTAATTTCCATAACTGTCACTAGAATGAAACTTCACTAATGAGTTGAACCTAAACAGGAGACAAAATACAAGTAAATTCTCAGTTTGGCATGCATTTATTTGAATGTGTGAAAAGCTTGCTGGTTGCTGGTTTAGACGCTAAGACTTGTCTGACTTTTGCAACACCATGGAGTATAGCCCACCAGACTCCTCTGTCCATGGGATTTTTCAGGCAACAATGCCGGAATGGCTTGCCATTTCCTTCTCCAGGGGATCTTCCCGACCCAGTGATTGAATCTGGGTCTCCTGAATTGCAGGCAGATTCTTTACTGATTTGGCTACAAGGGAAGCTCAAAACAAACAAATAAAAAACTCATTCAACATCAAAAATGTTCCTGCCTTGCCACAGTAAAAGTGCCTCTTATATGTAAACGCACTTTAAAGTTGGCTTTTTAAAAGTGTGGTCAACAAACAGCTTACATTAGAATCATTGTGATTCATGTTAAAGTGAACACACTTGTGACTCACACAATTAACCGTTTACTAGAATCTCTAGGAAAATCTCTTGGGCATCTGCAGATCTAATAAGCCTCTTTTTGCATGTTAGAGTGTGATAATCTCTATATATCTGATTTAATTATATAGTTATTTAATATTGCACTCATCCTAAAAAGTTTAAAGTGGTTTACAACATAAGGTAAGTATGATAATGAACTGATTTAGAGGAAAAGGAGAAGTAGAAAAAAAAAAACAGTAAGAAAAACGTAAAAAGTGATGAGGGCAGTACATAAAACATCATATGCCATGAACGGAGTAGCTTTGCTAGATCAACTACACAAATGGCTACACATTTTTAATTATAATTTATGACAGGAAATGAAAAAGAACAATGCAAAATCTCTGAAATGAATTTTCAAAGTTAGCTCTGTAATGAAGGAAGTTTTCACTGCTACCTATGATTTGCTAATAAGCCAGTCTCATAGCCTACTCCTTTTTTCAATGTCTACTCATGGTTTTTAAAATTAAAGTTATGCAAATACCATTTGTATTTTTAACTTCATTCTGTGATAACTCTTTAACCATTATTGGGTTGAAAATCTCTGAGATCAGTGTGAAATTTGTTTTGTTGTTCATTTTGTTTTTCTTTTAGGTCTGCTAAACGTTGGCACTGCAAAATAATTCACAAACACTTTCTCTTTATACAAGTTCAGACAATACCATGGTATGGTGAGCTAAATGAGAAGGAAATCCAAAAAAAGAGGGGATATATGTATACGTGTAGCTGATTCACTTTGCTCTACAGTAGAAACTAATACAATATTATAAAGCAACCAGCTCCAATAAAAATTACTTTAAAACTAAAGAAACATGTAGAATAAAAAGCAAATGTTTTCTTCCTCCTTTATAGCTGTCTTATACTTCTAACTAGTCAATTCATACACTCATACATTTTACCTCAATATATTCTGGAAATCCATGACAAGATTAACAACAGATCAAACTTCCAAAAACACATCTGTGGTTGACTGATGTCCTAAGTCCCATGATATAGCATTCTCTTCTGGAGTAAGTAAATTGTCCTAGCTTATCAATTGAGGCACTCATGTCTCAACTGGCAAAATGCCAAAATACACTCTTAGATGTCCTCTTTGCTTATGATAAATTGAGTTATTTGTTTTCTCACAAAAATCTTTATACCTTCCCACATATTTACACCTTCCTACAGTTTATACCATTCTTAGTAAAACCACATCACCAAACCTTACTTACTAAAAGCCTACTCATTTTTCTAGGTCTAGAAATCTCTTCCTTAAAGCCAACTATAATACAAAGATCATCAGTCATTTCCCTCTTGACTCCGTGAACTTTTATTCTATAGTTTTCATATGCTGACTTGGAATCCAATTTTAAAATAAAAATCCTATACATATCTTTAAATTTTAATCACTTGGCATACCTCTAGTTCTTAGTACATATTTGTTAAATAATAAACTGTATAAAGAGGTTAGACCTAGGCATCCACTGAAAACTCTGATAAGTTCTTTAAGCATTCAAGAGTCCTCTGGGAGAAACAGCATTTACAAGCCAAGCATCAGAGAAAGAGAAGATGCACATGTTAAAACTGGTGGTCTGTCCCAGGACTGAGTCTAAAATGAGAAGAAGGAATAGAGATCATGCCTTACCTCTTGGACAGTGCCTTTAATGGACATAAAATTCTCTGAAAAGTCAAGAATAAAAGTCCATGGATGAAGTACAGTAAGTTTTTAAACCTGAGTGTGATACTATCCAATGTCATTAACAGCATGTTTCGTAACTCAGTCTTGAGGGAAATTGCCCCTGACATTTTTCCTCACAATTAGTGGGCAACAGGAGAGTTAAAAAGGAAGATAATTAAGAGAGACCTGAAATATTAGGAATATTGGATTCAATGCCACTATTGGAAGTATCCTAAGAAATTATACAATTGAGTTGAAAAGACTTCTTGCAATATAAGTTGAATTTTTCAAACACTGTCAGGTAGGTTTTGAGAATTATTTTTCTACATATTCAGAAAACTTCAATGTTCAGTTTTTTAATATTATAATATTTGAAGATAAGGCTTAGAATTTAAATACAGTCCACAAATTTATGTAGTTTTTTAATGGCAGAGAAAAAAGTTGAATAATCACAACATCCTGCCTTACAGAGCAGCAAAGCATAACCTGGTGTTGACCCATCCCATTAGGAGACCAAGAGAAGAACAATGCAGGTGACATTAAGTGGCAGAAAAGAAACTAACAGTAATGACTGCTGACATCTATCATGACACCAACAAGGATATATACATCGACTTTTCTTCCTGTCAGAAAAATAAGGGATTTGAGTCATTTGTGCTTCAAAGACTCTTCTAATAAAGTTTTAAAATTATATATTAATTGCTTATGTACATATCACTTATTTGTATCTTCTCATATTTCAGTCAGATGGAAAACAGGGAAACAGATGATGAAACAAGATAGGATCCAATCAGACAGGGTTTAGTGAGAAGGTGACAGTTTGAAGAGGAAAGAGGATTGATTTCAGACATGACTGAAGATTGTGGCTGGGCTAATGCCTGGAAGATGGATGGATGAGAAGGAATTCAATCTCTGACATTGTCGCTAAGGATAAAAGGAAATAATCTGTGATACTGAGGAAGGATCTGGAGTAAAGAGTGAAACAAGGCTTTCTTATCTTCCTCTTGCCATATGCATCTACTTCATTTTCCTTTTATACTATGCCAATTAATCAGGAGGTGGAGAGTGTCTATTTGAGGTAGGGAGAGGGGGGATCATCAGGTTCGTTTGTTTTTTGTCTCTTTCCTTTTCCCATAAAGGAATCAGTAGAGCAGAGTAAGAACTTCCCTGATGGCTCAGATGGTAAAGAATCTGGCTGCAGTACAGGAGATATGGGTTCAGTCCCGAGGTTAGGAAGATCCCTTGGAGAAGGAAATGGCATCCATTCCAGTATTCTTGCCTGGAAAGTTCCATGGACAGAGAAACTTGGCAAGCTGCAGTTCATGGGATTGCAAAGAGTCAGACAGAACTGAGTGACTTTCATTTTCATGGTGGAGTCAAAGGAACATGGCTTTGAAGTTTGTTCACTCAACCAGGTATGAATCTTTTTCTGTTACCAATTGTAATTTTGAATAGCTAGTTTACTCCCTGGCTCTCTCCTAACTTATAGAACAGAGTTGATATAATGTCTGTTTTGAAAGGCTGTCATTGAGGATTAATTGATGTCTTGAAAAACAAACAAGCACTGAAAATAAGCATTTGATAGGCCCTCAAAAAAAGATCTTGATTAGTTTTTTTTAAATTGTTTTCCGTTTCTCTTCAATTTGTTTCTTCTTCTTTTGCTAACATCTGATAAATTAACATCTGATAAATGAAAAAAAGAGGACAAATGCTGAGTCTGAAGCATTTCAGAGATTTATTGATCTTCCATGTGCTGCAATATTTGGAATAGAAGATAAACAGGTTCAGAAACAGTGGCAGCACCAAATGGCAGAGAAAGGAACTTCATGTTCCTGACTCACAAACAGGGTCTACCCAATTTTCTGATATAGACTAGAGGCAGGTCTCCATTTTACGTAAAAGGCTTTGCCTCTGCAGCTGCCAACACTCTGTACTTCTTCAGCCCCTTTAAAAAGATTCCCACCCTTAATCTCCAAAAGTAATGTTGGATCTATTACCACTGAAAAAATTCAAAAAGAAGACTTTCTACAGCAACACAGATGGGGGCCATCAACAACTCTAAGATGGTTCTGGGACCTCCAAAGAGACTGCTGAGCATCACCAGCCCTGTGGACCAGAACCTCAGCAAGCTGTGTTCTCCTGTAAACTAAACTTTGAACATTACTGTTATACATGTATTGTCCCTAAGATAAAGTGAAAAGTTAAAGTGTTAATAGCTCAGTCATGTCTGACTTTGTAGCCCTCCAAGCTCCTCTATCCATAGAATTCTCCAGGCAAGAATACTAGAGTGGGTAGTCATTCCTTTCTCCAGGGTGTTTTCCCAACCCAGGGATTGAATCCAGGTCTCATGTATTACAGGTATATACTTTACCATCTGAAACACAAGGGAAGCTCAACCTCAAGCTAAGCCATGACTGTATAGAAGTTCCTGGGTTTGGGTGTGCTCAGTTGTATCCAACTCTTTGCGACCCCGTGAACTGTAACCCACCAGGCTCCTCTGTCAAAGGGATTTTTCAGGCAAGAATACTGGAGTGGGTTGCCATTTCCTCCTCCAGGGGATCTTCCCAACCCAGGGAATGAATCTGCATCTCTTTCATCTCCTGCCAGGCAGATTCTTTACCACTTAACTACCTGGGAAACCCACAGAAGCTCCTATGGGTACCTATTTGCTGAAATGTTTTTAGATACATGATCTAGCTTAAACATAAACAAATAAATTTATATATGAAATCAAAACAGATTCACAGACAAAGAAAACAAACTTATAGTTACCAAAGGAGTAAGGGATTGGGGAATGACAAATTAGAGGTATGGGATTAACAGATACAAAATACTATACATAAAATAGATAATCAACAAGGATATACCGTATAGCACAGGTAATTATATTCAACATCTTGTAGTAATCTATAATGAAAAAGAATCTGAAAATGTATATGTGTATATATATATATATATATATATATATAATTGAATCACTTTGCTGTATCCCTGAAACTAACACAATATTATATCAATAAATTAATGATATTCAATTCAAAGAAAAAGAAAGGGTATGGTAGAGATTCTTGATTTCCTATCCAAGAGCCCCTAATACTTTCTTCCTTAAAATGACTTCATTTTGAAAGTTCAGAAAGGTTTCTGTTTATAAATAACATTTTTCAGGTTCCCTCATAGATAGAAGTAGGCAATAAAATGTAAACAAAAGTACTTCTTTGAGGCTTTCAGAAAAGGTCTTTAAGAAGGAAGTGACTCTGAGAGGGCTCATCTCTGAACCTTCCTCTTCTTCCTTTTACAATCAGGACAAGAAGATGAATGCTCCAGCAGTCATATTGTGATATATAATGTGACCTTAATCATGGAAACCACAGAGTAGGTTGGTGGAACAGAGAGAAAGAAATGGCCTGGGTTCCTGAGGACCACACAGCTGTCACATAACCCTTGGACTAGTGTTATTTTGGATCTCTGATAATAATCCCTGAACCTGTTCCTAACTGATAAAGAGCTTATACTTTTATCATGTTAGAACTTTTTAAAAAGAGATTAGAAAAGGTTTAGAGTCAAGGTGAAAGTCAGTGTTTAGTCCCAAAGTGAGCATGGTTTCCGTGATGAGCTGGTGCCGGGTGTATGGAAGCACTGCTGGCCCAGAAGTCATCAGGGAAGTGAAGCTGCTCTGACGCCCTGAACACCTTGTTATATAGGGCACAGGTGGCAGTCTGGCAACTGTAAGCCTGGCCTTTTGAGTCATGGCCAAAACTCCATTTGGGTAAACTCATTACCTGTACATCTGCCCTAATTTCCTGGTAGATTTCACTCATTTATGGTGTTTTCTGGTGTCCTTTATCACTTATTACATTTGTCAATGGAAAATATGTTCTAAGAAAATATTCCAAGGCAATTAATTGGTGTGAATGTCAATGCAGGCTCTAAAATAATTCATTTAATCCAAGTAAGTGATGCTTTCCTGCCCTATGAATATCTCCTATGCACACTTTATTCCAGTCTTTCTTACTTAGGCAAATGACTATCAATATTAATCAAGTCTGAATGAAAACCGTGTTCTTTTTCCTCTCCTCCTCTCTTCCAGGGTTTTCAGATTTATCTCCTCTTTCGTTTGGATGTACAACAAAAAATCAGGGGAGATTACTACAACAAAAAACCAAGTAGAGATAATGATAACAAAGTAAAATTTTAGTCCTACTGCTTCCTTGGTGGCTTAGATGGTAAAGAATCTGTCTGCAACGCCAGAGATATGGGTTCAATCCCTGGGTGAAGAAGATCCCCTGGAGAAGGGAATGACAACCCACTCCAGTATTCTTGCCTGAAACCTGGTGGCTAACCAGTTCACGGGGTCAGAAAGAGTCAGACACAACTGAGAGACTAACATTTTCACACTTTCACTGCTTATTAAGAAATAAAACTACTTTCATCTTGTCTGAATCATTACAAATGATTTCTATATTATAAATCCCCAATAACTTTTTCAGTAAAGAAATATTAATATATTTTAATGAAGCCAGTATTCAATGGTACCTTAGACCAAGGAGTCGGAGAAGGCAATAGCACCCCACTCCAGTACTCTTGCCTGGAAAATCCCATGGACGGAGGAGCCTGGTAGGCTGCAGTCCATGGGGTCGCTAAGAGTCGGACACGGCTGTGCAACTTCACTTTCATTTTTCACTTTCATGCATTGGAGAAGGAAATGGCAGCCCACTCCAGTACTCTTGCCTGGAGAATCCCAGGGATGGGAGAGCCTGGTTGGCTTCCATCTATGGGATCCCACAGAGTCGGACACAAGTGAAGCAACTGAGCCGCAGCAGCAGCAGACTAAGGAGTAATTTGTAATTTATTTTTTATTAAAGTTATTACCTCTTTTTCTCTGAAGATGAGTCAAAAGAAAATCTATTCACATATTTAGAAAAAATAAAATTCAGGATTAGAAAAGAAAATGTGCAAAAGATGATAGTGCTGTGATTCACAGCTTTACATACTAGTGAATATTCAAAGGGTCAAAACATGTATTTCTGAGTAATGAATCTATTTTCTTCTGTGTGGTATAGGGGTGAAAGTTAGTAACAGAAGTAGCATGAGTAGATGTTGTCAATCATGGTAATTCCCTGTGTTCAGAAATAGGTTGGGAAATTATCCTCCTTCATGGATTTTGTGATAGGAGGAAGCATAGTTATTTCATATTTTTTATTTGTCAGGGCTTATACTTTTAACCCTCAAAAATGCTTCAAGATTTATATCATCCAATTATCTCCATTTCACAGATAAGCAAACACTGCTGCTGCTGCTGCTAAGTCACTTCAGTCGTGTCTGACTCTGTGCGACCCCATAGACGGCAGTCCACAAGGCTTTCCCATCCCTGGGATTCTCCAGCAAGAACAGTGGAGTGGGTTGCCATTTCTTTCTTCAATGCATAAAAGTGAAAAGTGAAAGTGAAGTTGCTCAGTCGTGTCAGACTTTCGGGACCCCATGTAGCCTAAGTCATGGAAATTAGGTAATTTCTCAAATTTTACCAAGAATGGGGTCACAAAGAATCAGATACAACTTAGTGGCTGAAAACGACAACAAAGAATTGGTGAAGTCATCTTTCAAATCCATTCTATCTATTGCTAAAAGCTTGTTTTTTAACCAACACCTCAGGGAGAAAGAACTATTTTTTTTTCTAAGAGTCATATGAAGGAGAAATATTACATATGATGTTAATTAAAATATAAAACAAAGCACTCAGGGATGTATCCAGAATTATATACCATCATTTATTGTTGTACCAGTTATATCTCAGTCCTTTACATAAGAGTCATTCGTTCTTCATCATTTATGACACATATTTCATGGTGTATTTGTAAGCCATTTAACGGAATGAATAAATAAAATTTATGTTAATAAAATTATTTAAAAATAAAATGAAGCACTAACAAACAGATGAGAAAAGTTATCTCATTATACTTTATTATACTTTCATAGCTCAGCCTAACTACAGGGAGTAGACATGTCTCCATGTACAAGAATAATTTCTCACCAAAATCTTTAATATGTAATTTAAGTGAAATGTTTTAGGAATATTATAAAGGAAAATAATTATAAGAAATATTATAGGAATATAGATAAATATAAAAACTATATTTATATATAAAATAAAATTTTTATGTTTTTTAAATTAAGAGATAACTAATATATATCTTCAAATACTGTAATAACCAAACAAACCGTCTATTTCAGTTGCTAAAGTAGAAACAATTATCCTAGTTGAATAAATTTCAATCCCTATTGTCTGCTTTTAAGAAGCATGTCATCTATATTTCCATTAAGGTCGCCTATAATTCATCAGAGGATTTACATCCCCTCTGACAGTAATTACTTTTTACTTTCTTAAACAGAACAATTGTAACCAATATGTTAAAACTGAACATTCTTCTACCTAATGCCAAATGGAATTCAAACAGTAAAATCACTGCATTAATAATTTCAGGTCCTTAATATTCATGGTATATTTAATAATAATTTGGGGTCCTGTAAATATTTCTGATTAATACGCTTAAACTGAAAATCCAGTCATAATGTCAACTCTATAAAGAATATCAAATTCTATGAAGAATTTGAAAATGGTAAGCACATATCTTTTGCCATTCACCGCACTTGGTGAGTTCACACGGGAAGAATACAAGTTCTATGTGGTGACACACACTGAGGTTTTCTTAAATATCTTTCTTGTTCAATATTAACTACATTTCTGAGAACAGGACTGTACATTTAAATGATCAGTAAGATGATGGAAATTGTGTAGAATCACCTCTATATATTCTTTTGGTTAGAGCAATGTACGGTGGACCTATCACTATTTTTGATATATCTAGGCCATTTCAAAATTAAAAGACATATTCTTTCAGAGCTTTGCCCTAGTGCAAGCATCACAGATATGAAAATCTGTTATCATATATGACTTTTTAAAGACATATGTGGATACAGAAGGACTTCCTTGGATTTTTTTATTCCTCCTGAGAAAACAGGCAAAATAACATGAGTTCTTTTTCCAATTTCTATGACTTGAATGTTTTATAATCTTTTAAAAATAATCTATACCTAAGAATATTATTGTTTAAAGTAGCTTTTTATGTATATCAAGATTTGAAGGAAAATTCACTGAAAACCTAATTAAATGATTTCTTCCAGATATACATGTCTACATAGACAAATAAAATAAAATTAACATATTCAGTCTAAGTTCTTAGAAAATACAAGATTGATATGTGTACCATGTGGGTGAATTAATCCTGGAAGCCTCGATTAAATAAAGTCATAGACCCCAAAGGCTGAGGGAGAGAGGAGAAAAGCACGTTTTTGAACTGGAAATATTGATTTGACTTTTTCTATTATATTTTTAAAAGATAGAACACGAATGATTTTCACACTCATATGAGAAGCTGAACTACACTGAAAACATAGTAATCTTGACTGGAGACTATGCAACATATATTAAATTAAGATTGTCTAAATTTGGATGAATGTACACAGGACTTACCATCAACATCTGCCATTATTCCTTGTTCAAGTCTTAGCTCAAGTTTTACATTTCACTGAGGCCTTCCCTGACCATCTGGTTTACTACCGCAACCTGCTTTCTCTCAACACTTCCCAACAATCCTCCTCCCACTACTCTTGATCTTTTTAACTTTTTACATTTTTTACCTAAAACTTTGAGTTCATTAAACTGTGTCATTTACTTTTTATTATGTTTATTTAGTATTGTATGCCTCTCTGTTAAAATAAAAACTTCATAAGAAAGGGAACTTTTTGTTCTATTTTTTTCACTAATAGATCTCAATCACTTAAACTCTAAAAGGTACTTCATATATAGCTCAATAAATATTTATTAGAAACCTAATAATACTTGGCATTGAGAAACATTGGACAAAAATACTTTTCTGTGACAGAAATCCATAACTATGAAAGAACAGACTGCTCATATTTACTGTAATACAAAAACAATAGCATAAGTCAGTTTTACTTTTACTGCATTCAGAATAATACTGTTTGAAAAATATATGGCATTTCCATATTGTCATAAAATATACTAAAATATCCTTTGGGGCTACCAGAGTTCACAAAAGCCAGTCTTTTGAAATCTGCTGTAACAATCTTTATGCTCGGGGAAAAAAAGGAAGCAATTCAGAAACTCCAAAGTTTGCGGTCCTAGTGGGCTTTCAGGCATGTGGTAGGCAAGTATGAGAATATAAAATACCCAGAACCATTGTAACTGCAGTAAATAATATCACAGCAACTGCTATTCCCTCCTCCATTCCTATGATTAATGCTTGCTGCTACTGCTGCGGCTGCTGCTGTTGCTAAGTCACTTCAGTAGTGTCCGACTCTGTGTGACCCCACAGACAGCAGCCCACCAGGCTCCCCCGTCCCTGGGATTCTGCAGGCAAGAACACTGGAGTGGGTTGCCATTTCCTTCTCCAATACATCAAAGTGAAAAGTGAAAGGGAAGTCGCTCAGTCATGTCTGACTCTTAGCGACCCCATGGACTGCAGCCCATCAGGCTCCTTCGTCCACGGGATTTTCCAGGCAAGAGTACTGCAGTGGGGTGCCCCTGATAGCTCGGTTGGTAAAGAATGATTAATGCTTACATGTGTTTATTTAGTCTATGATTTCATAGCAGTTGTAATCACAATTCTCTCAAGAAATTAAGAAACCAGAAGCCTTCAAAGCTCATCTCAAAGGCAACAACTTTTGTGTTATGACAGGTTCTAGCCCTAAAGACTTGACTGAACAATTCACTGGGTAAAACATTTACTGAGTGTCTGCCATTAAAACAAATCAGACCACATCTCTGTCTTCAACTAGTTATATAGAAAGGCTGGCAGGTACCTAATCCATTCTAACACAGGTAAGGCCTCAAGAAATCCCCAAATAGAGATGAAGGACAATGTGCACAGACATCACAGAATGTATGCTGCTTTACCAGAGCTGCGGTTTGGAGTAGAATTTCTGAAGAGAAAAGGAAGAAGAATTATAGCATAAAGTTATTGGGATGTAAAGTTTCACTGTGTTGTGGGGAAGAATTAATAATTTTGTCTGATGAGAAGTCACACATGTAGGGGAAAAAAAAGCATTGCTGATGAAAAGAAAAGTTGAGATGAAGAGCCATGAAATATATGTAGTAGAATTTAGATTTTATTCTGGAATACCTAATGGCATTTAGCAAGAAAATAAAATCATATTTGGAACAATTCCAGGAAAAAAAAAAACAAGCTGTTCTTCCAATAAGAAGCAGTTTGACAAGTATATAAGAACCACAGGAATACAGAGGATTGGTGATTCTTCAGAAATGCAATATATCGCTATTGTCATTATTCAGTCATTAAGTCGTGTCCATCTCTTTTTGACCCCATGGACTGCAGCACTCCAGGCTTCCTTGTCCTTCACTATTTCCCAGAGCTTGCTCAAACTCATGTCCATTGAGTTTGTGATGCTATCCAAGCATCTCATGCTCTGCAATACATTCTCCACACTCTAATCCACCCAGAGGACAAAGGCATCCTCTATCCCTAAAACTGAGGATCAAAGCTATGGTCAGCTGTACCCTGGTTGCTTTTTAGTTAAGTCCACAGCACTAAGACAGACAGCTTGAATTTCTCTAATGAAGGTACTAAACTATTTAGCATGATGAGCCTATGATAAACCAACCTATGATGCATCAGGCATTGTCTAAATGATGAGTCCAGCAAAATGTGTCTCTAGTCTAAAGAAATTTGATCATCTAATGGGAAAGACAGCCAGTCAAGATACAGAGTAGCCGACAGTATAATATAGGCTATTACAGTGGGTGATATGTTATTAATAGAACATAAAAAACAACTAACCTAGTCTATCTGGGGCTTAAGATTAAGGTTTTCAAGTTTAGCAAATCCAAATACAGATCATTCAATTACATTTGAGTTGCAGATACATAATGAATTATATTTTTACTGTAAGTATAATCCCAAATATTCAAATGTAACTGGGGATCTTACCTGGCAACCCTACTGATAACACTTCTTAAAATGCTTCTGGGATAGTATCTTAAAGGATAAGAACTAATCAGGTAAAACATGGTAAAAAGAAAATTTGAAACTGAGGGAGCAGAATGGCAACTTGGGTAACATATGGTAGCATGATGGAGAATCACTCATTTGGGAAATCGCAAGGAAATACAAACATGACTAGATCACAAAATTCCAACTGTGCATGGCAAAGAAGTAATTTAGATAATTTATTAATACATGGACAGTCAGAGGTCTGATCATGTTGGAATTGGCCTTGCTGGTAGATTAACTATGAAGTCATGTTTTCCTGAAATGATTGGTCCCTCAGTGATGACTCACAAATTATTGGTCATGGGCTATTTGCTTAATATGTCTAAAAATACTATTAATGTTTTTGAAACAGTTATTTCAAACTTCTGCATTTTCTTCCAGCTTCCTTTAGTGCTCCTCCATCTCAGAATTCTAACCAAAAAGATTTTGCTTCTTTCTTCCCAGAAATAAATTGTGATGCTACAGTTCCCAGTCCTCCCCTATCCATTACCCCTCCTCCCAATCTCACCCCCACACAGTGGCATTGCTGCTGCAGACATAACCATAACCATCATCACTGAATTGTTTGACCAACTTTCTTCTCTCTTACCATGCCACATGGTATGCAGAATCTTAGTTTCTTGACCAGGGATTGAACCCAGGCCTCTGCAGTGGAAGTACCCTGTCCTAACCACTGGATAGCCAGGGAATTCGCAAGGAATCTTTCCTTTTATCTAATATACACTTTGCTCTAGAATTGGCCTCCTTCACCAATTACACTTGACCTTTTCCCACCAATATCATCCCTGCCTACCTTGTTATTCAACTTCTCCTTCTCAAGTGCCTCTCTGTTCCGTATAAGGACTTGTTCAAGGATCTTCCATCTTAAACAGAATCTTCCATCTTAAATAGAAAACCCTTCCTCATATTGCCCACCTTTCCCACCTAGTGGCTTCCCTACCTTATAAATCTTTTCTGTATAAGCCTGTTCTCATTTGAACTCACTAAGACCAGGTTTCTGCCAATTCTCCTGTATAATGAGCCATCTTTCAGCAAGATAGTAAGTGATTAAGACTAAGAGTTTGCATATGAAAATTTTAAATTTGCATGTACTGCCCTAGAACTCTAAAATATCACACATATTTTGGAAATGAATTTTTGTTTCCATAAAGATACATAAAAGCTAATTCATATTTGATAAGCCTTGTCATGTCAAACTCTACCCAAAATCAGCCTGAAATTCATAGATCCTACAATATAGCACAGAGAATACAATATCAGAGGATCTTGGTGGGCGATAGTCCATGAGGCCTCAAAGAATCAGACACAACTGAGCAATTAAGCACTATAAATCACTTTAGTGTACAGGAGAAATTAACACAACATTGTAAGTCAATTATACTCCAATAAAGTAAAATAAAACATCATCTCTTAATCTCTTCCAAGGTTTACACAAAACATTATTGATGCTCTAAATAATATAATAATATTATAATAATATAATAATACTTTGGGAAACCTATTGTCATTTTAGGCAATCCTTTGAGATACTAAAAAACTGAATTTGGGATTTCTTTCCTGGGGTGTTTAACCTCACTTCTGGTGTGCAGGTCTTCACACTGTACAAACCTTTGCCATTTCCTCGTAGATTCTCCAGTCTCATGCTGAGTCCCTTGGTAAATTGCTTAACCTCCCTGATTTTTTTTGACTTCCTGTATGCTCAAGCATTTATTCTGCCCATATAGTGCCCTTAGGTATAAGACATGCCCTATGGTATGGATGATCAAATTATCTTAATTTGAATAACATGGTTCTGATCTCAGAACCTCAGAACCTCAGGATCTCTCATTTTTGCTGGGAAAATGAAAGGAGTATTATAAGAAAAATAATGGAACAAATAAGGAAAATAATATATGCAGATATTTTTTGGAATAAAATTGTTTTTCTTACAGAAATGATACAGAGTTTCTTAAAGAAGGTAAGGAAGTAGGCTCAAACTCGTTACTTACAATGAATTCAAGATCTGCCATAGCTTTACTAGATAATTAATAAGTACTACCTACTTATATTCTTGCCTTGAGAATCCCATGAACAGTATGAAAAGGCAAAATGATAGGATACCAAAAAAGAAACTCCCCAGGTTAGTAGGTGCCCAGTATGCTATGGGAGATCAGTGGAGAAATAACTCCAGAAAGAATGAAGGGACGGCGCCAAAGCAAAACCAATACCCAGTTGTGGATGTGACTGGTGATAGAAGCAAGGTCCAATGCTGTAAAGAGCAATATTGCATAGGAACCTGGAATGTCAGGTCCATGAAGCAAGGCAAATTGGAAGTGGTAAAACAAGAGATGGCAAGAGTGAACATCGACATTCTAGGAATCAGTGAACTAAAATGGACT
>SJYV01034593.1:329495-374192 GCA_006410875.1 Neotragus pygmaeus | reverse complement strand
GCGTGCACTTGGAAGTGTTCAGGAGCTGCAAGAGGAGAGGAAGGGGACCATGCATGGAGACGCAGAAGCTGCCTGGCTTCTCTGAAATCAGGATGGTGCCTGGCCGCCTCCCTACCTTGACATTAAGCTCCTGTTACCTCACTCTGCTCTGCGCCCTCCAGCCTGCTTTTTCTAAAAAGCCATTTCCTGAGTCAGACGCCCAGGTGTGAGGTTGCTGAATTTCTCTATTCATGTATTGCTAATTCCTTGAAACTTTTTTAAAGTTAATAATAACACATAATTTTAGATGCATTGAACTTTCCACAGCATTTTTATGTCTATGACCTAATTTTCTTCTCTAAACAGCTGCATGACAAGAATAATATAAAAAATACTGGTCCCTTCTAGAGGATAAAATGGACCTAGGGAAAATTCTACTGCTTAGGGTCAAATAACAAAGACAGTAATCCAGGCCTTGTGAATTTTATCCCCTCAAAATCAGATATTGCTTCCTTAATGCTAATGTAATGGGCAGAGATTTAGACTGAATAATTAGACTGTTGTCTAATTTGATTAATTTTAATGTTGAATTCCAATAATTATACCCATACCACAATTTGGTACTATTTGAATTATATTCCCAAAGCTCTACATAAGCTGGTATGAATGTATGTGTGCTTGCTATAAGATTTTGCTAGACATGAATATGCTTCTGTCTGTAGATTTAGGTACACAGACAGAATTTTAGTAGCCTTATTTGCTTGGCTTGTCTCTGCAACTTCTGGGGAACTCAGCCTGGTGTGCCAGTACAAAGACTTGCTGATTAATGTAAAATATAATATGACATAAAGATCTACTTATTTTTTATTATTCATCCAGTTTCTTAGCAGCCATCCACTACAGATTTATGAAG
Organism: Neotragus pygmaeus; assembly: GCA_006410875.1. NCBI lineage: Eukaryota > Metazoa > Chordata > Mammalia > Artiodactyla > Bovidae > Neotragus > Neotragus pygmaeus. Next base: position 373,300 of record SJYV01034593.1, on the reverse strand, counting down.
AGGAAACTTCAGTCTATAAAACCAAGTAGGACACTGGAAAGTAACTTATAAATACAGCACACCCTGTGATGGGAAATACCGTAGCTTAAATGAATTCACTTCAGAGTCCATTTCTGCTGTAATGAATTAGGTGCAGCAGACCAACATTGCCTCCAAGAACAACGAGAAAAACTGGTCACATCACTAAAAAGAAAGAAGAAAATCTGTTTGAAGGTGTTGATGATTAGCCGAGGTGACTATAGGGGCCAGGTGATAAAGGTCCTTGTGAGAAGGAACTTCAGAGAGGTGAGCTTAAATCCTGCAGCTGTTCTTGTTTTTCTGGGGCATCACCAACTTTCAGGGGGAGGATGGCAGGCTGAGGGCAGGCAACAGGCTGGCACAAGGCCAGTGGCAGGAAAAAAAGAAGCCAGTAGAACTTTCAGTCATCTCACAATGCAGGACAGACATGTTTGAGATCTAACAGTGTGAGACTGCCACATGAAGCAAAATGGGCATCAAGTCCAGGTGATGAAGAGGGTGCAGGGGTGTGATCCTACACTTAGGCTGATTCCCCTTGAGACATCTGCTGGAATCTGGAATCACAAAGGGAAAGAGGGTTAAAACCAACAGCATCAAAACAAGTAGGAGCTGCTGATGGGCAGAATGAATTTTATGCAGTCTCGGTAAATTGAAGAGAACCCACAAAAGACACCTGAGGGTCGAGGGATTGGAACCTCTGCAGATGGTGTAGATGAACCATGTGGCCTCAGATGTGGCCTCACTCAGTCCAGTTCCTGTTTGCAGCAAGAGCATCTGTCCCTCAGCTGTCTGTCTTCCAATTCTACCTTCTGTTCTAGTTGAGAGAGAAGCATGGCCAGGATCTCAGGCTTGCATGTGGATTCAGATTTAGTTCAGGCAGTTAGAAGCTTGTTGGCTTTTAGTATGTTATTGTTGTTCAGTCTCTCAATTGTATCCAATTCTTTGTGACCCCATGGGACTGCAGCACGCTAGGCTCCTCTGTCCTTCACTCTCTCCCAGAGTTTGCTTAGATTCATGTTCATTGAGTTGGTGATGCCATCCAACCATCTCATCCTCTGCCACCCCCTTCTCCTTTGAATAAGTTACTTCAACTCTCTAAGCCTCCTTTTCACTGGGATGAGTCATTTATTCAGCACACATGGATCAGACAGCTGCATGGTGGGACGGTGTATTTGTAGTACCTGCTCACAGAATTATTGTTAGATTAAGAATGAAATAAGGCATGGACACTACTAAATCATGGGCTTGGGACAAGTTCAAGTTTAATTAAACAAGGGCTAATTGTCCTGCATGCAAAGTTAAATTCTGACTTCCTGCTTCCTAAGCATGCCTCTGGTGTCAAAGCAGGCAAACTGGAGAGACACAGCTAAAAAAAGAGAAATATTAAAATCAGCTGTATTGTTTTTACTCATAAATGAACCACATTAACAGCTGTATTATCGATGATAAATTGCCAATATTAAGTATGAGGCATTACCGTTCAAATATTTCTTGTTAGCTCTATTCATCTTGAAAAAAGACAATGAATCTTAGCTTAAGCGGATAAATTATTAAAGTTTTAATATATGAGTGATTTACTTTATGGATTATTTACCAGTGATAAACGGTGCTTTGCCAGAGCCTACTGAAAGAGCCAAGATGGGTCTGCAAAGAAAGCTGGGTACCAGAACCTCCCACAAAGGGACCAGGACACCAGATGTGGGTGCTGCTCATGAGCTTTTATCAGACACTCCAAGGATTCTAAGCAAAAATGTTTAAAACTCTCAAATGGAAGAATTGTTCTAATTTCTACAAAAGGAAACATATGTGACAAATATGACAGGTGGTGACTGATTAAATGAACTTCTCTTAGATGATTTTGGAAACACAGAGAGAGAAATTGTCAGAAGCCTAGAAATGGCAAAGGCAAGTGGCAGGAACTCCTCAGAACGTTGCCCAGGGCAGCCCACCCGGCACCCTGAGTATTGTGGTCCTCCTGCTGTGACCTACTACTGTGAGGGAATGAGACAACAACAGAGACAACTTTGCTAATCATGAAATTGAACTTTAATTCCTGATCTGATTCATCGACTTCTTGTTCGTTTGGTTGGGGGAGTCACTGCTCCAGGGCTTCACCACTCATGGTTACACTGCCAAATTGGACTTGTATATACACAATGATGACTTCATACCCAGAACACTTGGTGTTTCCAGAAGCATCTAAAGAGATAGTTGTACTGAATCTGGCTACTTTTTGTTCAGAGACTGAAGCTGGACCCAGTCTTAGGGAAATTCAGGAGCATTTGGATTGCTATAGTAAGGCAGAGATTTGTCACACTGCAAGTTCCATTTGATAGTCTGAAATAAAGAAAATTCCCTACCATTCTTTGCAAACTTCTAATATANATGGACATGAGTCTGAGTGAAATCCGGGAATTGGTGATGGACAGGGAGGCCTGGCGTGCTGCGATTCATGGGTCACAAAGAGTTGGACACGACTGAGCAACTGAACTGAACTGACTGACCCACCTATAAAATCTGTCTGACACTTATTATGTTTTCATAACATAAATAACAGTTATACAGCCAAAAGCATTTCAATTGATTTCACTTTTTCACCTGAGAATTTTAGACAACCACTGAATTTCTGGGCACTGAGTATCATACTGCACAAGCATCACATTACTCTCGCACCTATCAATGTGCCATAATGAGTGTCAGACCAGCTGGTCTCTCATATCATAAGCAGTCACCACACATATACGGTATTTAACAGATATTTAACCACAAAGCATTTCTTAGAAGAGTCCTTTCAGCAAAGAAAAAAAGCACAGGGACAAGAGCTATTTTTACCCTTTCAAATTAAAGAAAAAGTCTTTAGTAATTTTGATAAGTAAGTCAACCCAGATCTTTAGACTTCTTTAAATGAAACAAGATGATGTATTTCTAAGTTTAACCCTCTCTATCTAAGTATGCCAGGGTCCTTTGCTAAAATTATATGAAATTCTGGAGCTGGTAACAATTGGTCTCTATTTGCACATGTCTCTCTAATTGTACTGTACTAGAATGTCTGGTACCAGTTACTTCTTTGACTGCTCTCCTAATTCCTATCCCATCTCTGGCTAAGCTATGGCCACTCTGGCTTCCTTGTTAATTCATTCAATATCAGGCTCACATTTGCTTTAGGGTCTCTCTCAATTCAAGAATGATATCAAATTTTCTATGTCATACAGCTTATAAACAGTGAAGTCAATCAGTGAATAAACATATTAAACATCAACAATGTCAAATAGTCTTTTAGCCACTTGAATTTTTATGATTAACAATATGCACAGATTCTCTGTACCCAAGAAAACTGCCTTCCATTTGGGATTTGTTATAATGCTTATAAAATGAAAATTGAAAGGCTCTGCATGCATTCAACATAACGACTGATTTAACATCTGAAACTCTGCAAAGTGAAGTCTAATCTATTGTGATAAAAATGTAGAGAATTTTGCTCCAGAAACTATCATTGCTATGGAAGCGAGGATAAACAATTTAGACAGACTCAACAAAAATCAGTCTCTCTCTGCTTATCTCTCTTAACTACAAAAAAACATTACCGAGGTTTTATTTTTTTTGCAGCTCCTCTTTTCACCAAACATTATATTTTCAGTTCAATTCAGTCGCTCAGTCATGTCCGACTCTTTGCGACACCATGAATTGCAGCATGCAGGCCTCCTTGTCCATCACCAACTCCCAGAGTTCGCCCAAACTCTCATCCATCGAGTCGGTGATGCCATCCAGCCATCTCTGTCTCCCCTTCTCCTCCTGCCCCCAATCCCTCCCAGCATCAGAGTCTTTTCCAATGAGTCAACTCTTCACATGAGGTGGCCAAAGTACTGGAGTTTCAGCTTTAGCATCATTCCTTCCAAAGAAATCCCAGGGCTGATCTCCTTCACAATGGACTGGTTGGATCTCCTTGCAGTCCAAGGGACTCAAGAGTCTTCTCCAACACCACATTTCAAAAGCATCAATTCTTCGTCGCTCAGCTTTCTTCACAGCCCAACTCTCACATCCATACATGACTACTGGAAAAACCATAGCCTTGACTAGACAGAACTTTGTTGGCAAAGTAATGGCTCTGCTTTGTAATATGCTATCTAGGTTGGTCACAACTTTTTTCCAAGGAGTAGCGTCTTTTAATTTAATGGCTGCAGTCACCATCTGCAGTGATTTTGGAGCCCAAAAAACTAAAGTCTGACACTGTTTCCCCATCTATTTCCCATGAAGTGATGGGACCAGATGCCATGATATTCGTTTTCTGAATGTTGAGCTTTAAGCCAACTTTTTCACTCTCCTCTTTCACTTTTATCAAGAGGCTTTTTAGATCGTCTTCACTTTCTGCCATAAGAGTGGTGTCATCTGCATATCTGAGGTGATTGATATTTCTCCGGCCAATCTTGATTCCAGCTTGTGCTTCTTCCAGCCCAGCGTTTCTCATGAGGTACTCTGCATATAAGTTAAATAAGCAGGGTGACAATATACAGCCTTGATGTACTTCTTTTCCTATTTGGAACCAGTCTGTTGTTCCAGTTCTAACTGTTGCTTCCTGACTCGCATATAGGTTTCTCAAGGGGCAGGTCAGTTGGTCTGGTATTCCCATCTCTTTCAGAATTTTCCACAGTTTATTGTGATCCACATAGTCAAAGGCTTTGGCATAGTCAATAAAGCAGAAATAGATGTTTTTCTGGAACTCTGAGCAACTGACATATATGAATATGTACTGAGTGCTTACCACGTGTCATGATAAACTATATCCTACATTTGTTTGTGGGAAAATGAGATATGCAAATTAATAATACTAAAGGTGTGTCCAACTCTTTGCAACACATGGACTATAGTCCGCCAGGCTGCTATGTCCCATGGAATTCTCCAGGCAAGAAACTGAAGCAGGATGCCATTTTCTTCTCCAGGGGATCTTCTCAACCCAGGGATCGAACCAAGGTCTCCTGCATTGCAAGTAGATTCTTTACCATCTGAGCCACTTGTGAAGCCCCGTTACATATTTATAAGTAAACATATTAATTAAATATGCTGCAGTTGTTATTCTAAGTTTTCTAAAGTAAAATTAGTATCCTACTTGGCTTTTTGAAAGAATAAATGAATATTGCAAATTTTTAAATCTATTTTGATTAATTTTTTAAATTACTCTATACTTTAAACCAAGTGGATTTAACAGAACTGCTTATCTATTACAGAAAATGCTTGATAATAAATTAATGAGAAAAATGCTATTTAAGGGACAGTTGATTGTTAATACATTATAATACATATATAAATCTTTTGCATAATATACTTGTAAAAGCTTCTTTATCAAGTGTAATTACTATGTTAAACAATAATTAAACCATACAGCTTATTATTATATAAAAGGATTCTTTTGGTGAAACTTCATATAAGATGAAACTTTTAATATACTACATACTCATTCTGTTTTTGCTAATAACATTTTTTATTATATAGAACTGTTCATAAAAACTATACTTTTAAAATAGTATTTTTTACAAGAGTATTGCCCTTTACAAATATCCTAATTGATTATTTTATTCAAAATGAATAGCAAATAAAAAAACACTTCATTCAAAATAATCTCATTTTGCCAGCCAAATAATATAATGGATACGGTGTGTAATGAAAGAGGATACCTAGTATTAATAGGAAAAAAAGTGTATTAAGGTCCTTACAATCATTTCCAGGTCCAGCTTATTATTTTAATCCTTCACATCACTTCAGTAAGTCATATTCTAAAAATAATATCAAGAATCTTAGAACATAGTTGAGGCAAATCAACATATGAAAGGATACTTTTACTACAATTGATATAGAAAAAATACTATTATGTTAAATCCTAATATGATTTTCTAATACGAGGTTTTTGTTTTTTTTTCCAAAAACTTTGAAGCATCTGGTGCTATCTAAAGGTTCTTGGATACCTTTGGAATTTATATTATTACAAAAGAATGTAACAATGTGCTTTGTATTTTCACCAGTTCAAATTTTTATCCTTAATCAAACACTTTGACATCATTGCTGATTCTTAGTTTAAAAGAATAATTTTGCATTTATATTCCTAAGAATATTACTAACCAGCAAACAAAACTATTATGTGTTGCTTTGAGATTTTAAATAATTTTTAGGGATATCAAATAATGAAGTGCCTAGGAATTAAACTGAAAGTTGGCAAATTACAGGGGCTCCTAGATCATTTTATCTTTTACCCATACACATAGTATAGGACCATAGAATTGTATTTTTCACAGCTCATTAAGAAATATATGTATATTCCCATTAAGATCAGTAGTAATAACTGCTTACAAATTAAAAATACATTAGCCCCTTAAAGGAGAAGGCAATGGCACCCTACTCCAGCATTCTTGCCTGGAAAATCCCATGGACGGAGGAGCCTGGTATGCTGCAGTCCATGGGGTCGCGAAGAGTCGGACACAACTGAGAGACTTAATTTTCACTTTTCACTTTCCTGCATTGGAAAAGGAAATGGCAACCCACTCCAGCGTTCTTGCCTGGAGAATCCCTGATGGGCTTCCATCTATGGGGTCGCACAGAGTCAGACACGACTGAAGTGACTTAGTAGCAGCAGCCCCAAACATATCTTTGTCTCTACATTAATAACATAGTTTCTATAAAATATATATTTCAAATATCTTAAATTCCTTCTGATTATACAATATTGAACTGTACTTTTATGATAAAATAACTGATAGTACATGATTTAAAAAGTGTAAACAGTTCGAATGTTTGTAACTTCTCAAAAGTAACTCTAAACTCATTTCCCAGAGGTAAGCATTGTTAATAGTTCATGTTTTTAGAATGTTTAATGCAAATAATATACACATACAAACAAGCACATAAAAGCATACACGTCTTTTAAAAATAAACATAAACAAGAATACTTCTACGTGAGTTAATGATCTTGTCTCTATTATTTTGTCTTGAAAGGTTTTCTTTATTAACACATAGGATATTGCCTCAATCGAATTTTANAATGTTTAATGCAAATAATATACACATACAAACAAGCACATAAAAGCATACACGTCTTTTAAAAATAAACATAAACAAGAATACTTCTACGTGAGTTAATGATCTTGTCTCTATTATTTTGTCTTGAAAGGTTTTCTTTATTAACACATAGGATATTGCCTGAATTGAATTTTAACGTTTTCATAGTGTTTTACTATGCATGTTCTAAAATTCATTTGACCAGTATTTTTTAGATGAATGTAAGTTTTAGTTTAAAACAATGGGCTTCCCTGGTAAAGAATCTGCCTGCAATGCAGGAGACTCTGGTTGGATTTCTGGGTCAGAAATATATGCTGGAGCAGGGATAGGTTACCCACTCCAGTATTATTGGGCTTTCCTCTCCAGTATTCTTAGGGTTCCCTGGTGGTTCAGCTGGTAATGAATCCGCCTTCAATGTGGGAAACCAGGGTTTGATCTCTGGATTGGGAAGATACCCTGGAGAAGGGTAAGGCTACCCACTCTAGTATTCTGGTCTGGAGAATTCCACAGACTGTATAGTTCATGGGGTTGCAAAGAGTCGGACATGACTGAGCAACTTTCAGTTCACAATGCAATATCAGAAAAGCATTTTGAAAATATAAACCTAATGAAAGAAGAAAGTAAGACATTGAACTACACACATATTTCCATCTTCAAATATTCACTCAAATTAACATTCTAATACATGACCTTACAATATTTTTATAGTAGTGTAAGGAAAATACCATGAGATAAAATTATTCATGTATTATTAAAATCAGTTCAATTCAATTTCATTTATTTTGTTTTATCAAATAGTACAATCCTTGAGAGAAAATCATATCTTATTCATCACCTCTCCAGGGTTTAGGACAGAAGAAATATTCAGAAAATAAATTTGACATAGTTTTTATTTTAAATAGCTAAGAGCTAATTTAATGCTAGATTCCCATTGTGTTTATTTTCCTATGAAGGTATTAAAATATTTAAAAACTCCTCTGAAATGCAAAAATTCATATTTTTTAGTACAGTTACATTATGCACCACATTACCTAAACTGTGATTATATGCTCCTTTATTTTTTTATTTTTTTAATTAAAATTGAAATTTTTATGTTTTACATTTTACCACAATTTTAAAAAGTAAAATGAGAATACAGTAGGCATATTATTTCATTTATAGAACTTCACTACCAACTTTTCCAACTGAAGGTAATATGACACCATGGAAATAGCGACTAAAAATAGACCTTCAGTTAACAACAGACCCAGAGAAGGATAGTTTTCTTGGTTTCTGGGAATCACCTCGAGGTATGATGCCTCTATCTGATGCAGCCATAGGAATCCATGAGGGGGATCAGCTGTAGCATGAAGCCTCTCCATGGAGGAATGAATGAATCTCTACTGTCTCGTGCCTGCGTATTTATATCTCTGAAATTCTTATAATGAGGATAACTATCTTTACCGTTTGAACATATTAGAGCAAGGATGTATGTGCTGTGTGCTAAGTCACTTCAGTCATGTCCGACTCTGTGCAACCCTATGGACTGTAGCCTACCATTAGAAAGTCTTCCTCACTAATCAAGTTCAGATAGCTCACAATCTTTTCAAATGACTGAGATAAGCTAATCATGGCAACTTTACAGATGATGAAGCTGAATACTGTGGATGCAAATATCAGCTTACGCATGTCCCATTTACCAGTGAACAACCCCAGGAACTCTAGAACTGAGGTGTGAAAGATCAGCCAGCATGTGTTACAATAGCCTTAATTCTAGAGTTCAGTTCACAATTGTTCTTGAATTTCATTTGTATTGAAATTGCCCACACAAACATACTGTAAATTTTAGGATAGAAACAAAGTTTTATTAGCCTCCTGTTTTCCCCATATTATGTGCCATAGTGGTGAAAACATGTAGTTAGCTTAGATCTATAAGAAGTTTAAATTACAATATATGTTTGTATTATATCAAAGGTAATTTCAATCTTGGACTATTCTACAACAGCTACAATTGTTTTGGTCGCTAAATCGTGTCTGACCCTTTTGTAACCCTGTGGACTACCAGGCTCATCTATCCATTAGATTTCCCAGGAAAGAGTACTGGAGTGGATTGCCTTTTTCTTTTTCAGGGGCTTTTCCTGACCCAAGGATCAAACCAGCATCTCCTGCTTTTGCAGGCAGATTCTTTACAACTGAGTCCTCTGGGAAGCCCCAAAAGCTACAATACCATTTAGCACTTAAATGGCATCCTACTGTAGTACTCTTGCCTGGAAAATCCCATGGAAAGAGGAGCCTGGTGGGCTATAGTGCATGGGGTCACAAGAGTCGGATACAACTTGATGACTAAACCACCATGGAGCTGTTAGAAAGGACCCTGGCTCCCTATGTTCATTCTGTCTTGGCTCTGTTGTGCCAGGTAACTGCTGGCACAATGGCTACAACCATCTGTGGGGTCACCTAAGACAGACCCATGACCAGAGGAAGGAGGAAGGTGGTACCTGAGAACTCTTTACTCTGGAGTCAGGCTGCCTGGAATTAAATCCTGGCTCCAACACTCACTAGCTGTTTGACCCTTGCCAAGTTTCTTAACCACTCTATACTGCAGAGACTTCATCTGTAAAATGAGAGATAATCGTACCTAACCCAAGAAAGTTGAATGGGTTATTTTATTTAAAGCACATAGAATTAACAGTGCCTGCCAATGGCCAGTGGAGAAGGCAATGGCATGCCACTCCAGTATTCTTGCCTGGAAAATCCCATGGACGGAGGTGCCTGGTAGGCTGCAGTCCACGGGGTCAGAAGAGTCGGACACAACTGAGCGGCTTCACTTTCACTTTCCACTTTCATGGATTGGAGAAGGAAATGGCAACCCACTCCAGTGTTCTTGCCTGGAGAATCCCAGGGATGGGGAAGCCTGGTGGGCGGCCATCTCTGGGATTGCACAGAGTCGGACACGACTGAAGTGACTTAGCAGTAACATTCAAGGAATATCTGAATAGTCTCTTTAAGATTCGGAAAAATAGGATCTCACAAAATAAAATTCAAATACATAGAAAGGATTTTAGTACAACTACACTTTTATTCAATATTTATATCCTCAAGAATGGCAAAATTACTTCTNCTGAAGTGACTTAGCAGTAACATTCAAGGAATATCTGAATAGTCTCTTTAAGATTCGGAAAAATAGGATCTCACAAAATAAAATTCAAATACATAGAAAGGATTTTAGTACAACTACACTTTTATTCAATATTTATATCCTCAAGAATGGCAAAATTACTTCTGGTAAACAGATGGACTGAGGTTTTGTTAGCTTTTGTATAAATGAATATAATCTAAGAAAGGGGAAAAAGGTAAAAGAGATGAACAGGCAAATATCAAAGAACAAATCAGAATGGCCAATAAATATATGAATTAAGGTTCGATATCAGCAGTAACCAAGGAATACATTCACTACTGTTTAATGCTTAAGACAATTGTGAGTCAAGTAGTTTTGATTCTACTCCTTACTAGCTATGTACAAGTTATTTAATATTTGTGCCTTTATTTTGTTACTTTTAACTCAAAATAATTATCTACTTAATAAAATTGCTATAAAATTAAACAAGATTATGCCATCAAAACACCTAAAATTAGAACATAATAATCACTCAGAAAATGTTAGCTAATAATAATTACAAATTATTATTGACAAGTGACCCATGAAATTAAGAAGACGAATGAACATTTCGTAAATCAGTAAATTAATTAAAGACTAAACTGACAGAATGTTGGGTCACAAGAGACTTTTATGTTCTGCATGTGAGAAAAATTTGGAAATATTAAAGTAAAAATTATCAAATGTATTATCATTTACATGGCAGCATTGTTTAAGTCTATAAAAATTGGAAACAATGCAAATGTCATAATGATATAATACATTGTAATAGTGAAAATGAAATATGTAAACTAATAAAACAATCCTCTTCTTTCCTATATGAAACTTTTTGTAGTTTAACACAATATCTGAAAAGATGTTAGGTATTCAGCAAATAAGTAGAGTACTTGAATTAGAATATCACTGCTTTGAAACTTTTATTGAGAGAATGAATTTAGGCAATGGCTGCTAACTTCACAAAGAGACATTATGTGCCTTCTGAAGTAAGTATATAGCACCACCTGTGATTTAGTCTTGCCAAAAAACACAAAAAAACAAACAAACCTGAATCTCACTACCAATTTGAATAAAATAAAGATAAAAAAAGAACATTTTGAAATTAGCAAACTCTAAACCTTTAGAAAACTCTAAAGGTAAATGAGTAGGTTTCTCCCACAAACAAATAGCTAGGGAAAGCAAGAGACAGAGAGCAACAAAGACAGAGATTGATTTTATATCTAATTCATATTAAAAAATATTTAGGAGACATCTTTATTTGCATTCTTATTAGAAAAAAAGTTTCCTATGAAAAAAAGGNAATGAGTAGGTTTCTCCCACAAACACATAGCTAGGGAAAGCAAGAGACAGAGAGCAACAAAGACAGAGATTGATTTTATATCTAATTCATATTAAAAAATATTTAGGAGACATCTTTATTTGCATTCTTATTAGAAAAAAAGTTTCCTATGAAAAAAAGGAAGGCAATGTGGAAAATTTGAGCAGCAAATATTTAATGAAAATAAATGTTGATTTGCTAAGCATGATAGCATTTTATATTTTCTAAAACCTTAATTATTAACAGTTGTGTGTTAAAAATGTTTATAAACTGAATGGAATTATATCTGGGGTTTTCATCATAATCATGGACAGAGAGCTTTGCCTATAGATGAAACAAGACCATCCAAGTCTTGAAAATTGTTAGAACTGGGATTGGATAAATTAAAGTTAATTATCCCATTTATTTTTAACATGTTTGCTGCTGCTGCTGCTGCTAAGTCGCAGTCGTGTCCAACTCTGTGCGACCCCAGAGATGGCAGCCCACCAGGCTCCCCTTTCCCCAGGATTCTCCAGTCAAGAATACTGGAGTGGGTTGCCATTTCCTTCTCCAATGCATGAAAGAGAAAAGTGAAAGTGAAGTCGCTCAGTCGTGTCTGACTCTTAGCAACCCCATGGATTGCAGTCTACCAGGCTCCTCTGTCCATGGGATTTCCAGGCAAGAGTACTGGAGCGGGGTGCCATTCTCTAATAAAAAGTTTTTTATAAATGGATGGATGCATATGTATGTAGAAAAAAACATTAAAAGACCAATTTGAAAAGTACACACGTGGAAAGTTAAATTATTTTCTATACTTTCCACATTAAAATATGTATTTATATATTAATTATATATAATTTATATGTATAAGCAAATACATAATGATATTTTACCATTCTCAAATGATAATTTTGTTTTTCATCAATACAGTATGACTATAACTGAGTACATAGTAGAAACAAGGAATGTTGGTTAATGGAGCTTGGTCAATACATCAACATCTTGAACTAAGGAGTGTTATTATGTCTTAGCAATTTTAAGTAACCTATTGTAAATAACACAAAGTGCAATTTTTGGGTTATCTACAATAGGTTAATAATCCAATTAACATCTTCATTTTGTTGAAGTAACAAGGATAGTATAATTACATGTGTCAGAAAAAAATAAAATGGGTATTTCTTTACCCTATTAGATAAAAAATAATTGCAATTCATACACAAAGATATAAAGTCTATTACACCTGTTTTGCCTACTAAAATATGGTTTAGGCAGTAAGATAGCCATTTTCTATGTGAAAATGGAAATTTTTTGGAAAAAAATCATTTTATTATTCTCAAGTCAAGTGGCACATTTTACTTCTAGGAATCAATGTATAAAAATCACATTTTCATGTTTGTTAAGTAAATCAAAGGTGCCAGTTATCAACTGACTGATACCAGCCTAAGGGAAACAAAATCCCTCTCAAATTTGATCTTCAGTTTAAAGAAATAAAATAGTATTGGAATATTAAATAATAATTGAAAATATTATGTGTTTGTATCTGGTTTTCTCATTTAATAAAAAGAAAAATTGAAGCAATAACAAATATAAACTGTACTTTATTAATAATAAATTATAGCTCAAATATATTTTATTTTCATCTTTATTTATGAGTAGGAAAGGCTTTAACATCTCTCCCTTAGAACTATTTGCTTAAAAGTATAGCTCTCTTTAGAGATCTGTTTTTTAACACTAAATCAATTGTTACTCTTCCTTTCCATTCATTTAATATTAATCTTATTACATCAGAAAACTGTTTGAGAATACAAAATCCTTATTAACCCTAAAGAAACATCTGTAAAAATACTTAGAACATGTTATACATTTAGCAGCTATAAAACTACAAACTAATGGTGATATTGCTTAGTAAAAAGAAATATCCTCAGTGTCACTACCAACAATTAATAGATATATTATTAATAATAAGCATTCAAGAGATCATTAGTCTTAAACTAAGGAGTTAAGATAAAAAATCAATTTGTAAAGGAAACATTTCATAGCAAGTCTATTAGAAGTTTTACCATGAAGGTTTTTTTTTTTTAATAGAGTATAGACATTAGCATGTTTTACATCAATTTAAAAAAAACACTAACTAGAAAATCTAGATTTTTGCATTAACGTGGACGCCCTCAAGTGAACAATTACTCAGCTTCTGTGATGTTCCATGGTTTCTGCCCTTTCCCTTCTCTTTCCCTCTTGCTTATCTATTGGAGAGGAACATAGCCAGGTTCAAGTCATCACAGCTACACGCAGCTTCCCTGCAACGCTGCCAGTGGCGCCCACTCCCTCCATCTGGCCTTAGTCTGAGCATGGTTTCCTCTACAACTATTGCCAGTCTGTTGCCATAGCAGCCGCTAAGAGGGCTTTGACAGTATGGGGAAAGAAAGAAAGCACACTTTATTTCATGCTCCTTGGTGAGACTGAAATGGTTCCAAGGACCCACTGAAAATGTGACAGGGAAAAAACAATACAAAACAAACAAACAAATAGCTTTACAAAAGATATCCACGATAGAGAAACACCGTTTCCAAAGGGAACTAAACGTGCACTAGTGAGAAATGTTGCGATCCTGCAAACTGAGAGTTAAGGAAAACCCTCACATGTTCAAAATGGGAACCATGGACTATATGATGAAGGGGTAAAAGTGATAAAGGAGGGTTTTTAAGCATTTATTAATGGAAAAATAGAAAGTCAAGCTACAAGCGAAGGTGTCAGATCAATGTTTGGAAACCTCTTTTTAACTAAAAATCATGCACTGACTTTTCAAATTGCTATGTCAAAATCTGAATAATACAAGGTAAACACTTTCTAGCTACTATAGTTCCATGTTAAAAATCACTATCACCAGTATTTAACTCTTGGTTTAAAGGAGAAATAGTATAGCCTCAGTTTCCAGAAAATTATGTCTTATCAGAATTTCACCAAAAATCTATTTTTACTTTGCTGCTGCTCCTAAGTCGCTTCGGTCGTGTTCAACTCTGTGCGACCCCATAGAAGACAGCCCACCAGGCTCCCTCGTCCCTGGGATTCTCTAGGCAAGAACACTGGAGTGGGTTGCCATTTAAGGTAGTTAAAGGAATATACAAACATTGTGTGCAGAAAGGTAACATGTCATAAAAACCAAGCACTGAAAACTAAAAGGACAATAAAAATCAATGAATTCTAATCTTAGCTTTAAAAAACTTTGCTGTGAAAGCTTCTGACAAGTAGGCATATTACTAACACTTAGGTTCATGTGATGATTACTGAGTTGGAAATATGTCTTGAAAGATCATCTGGTCTATTTCCTCCCTCCAAAAGACTACAGAAAAACCCCAGAAAAAAGGTCTCCCTGTTCTACTTCTAAAGTACAGGGAGTCAGATTATGCCACCTGTTTTACAACCAGTATTATTCTTCATGTTTGTGATTTTCACACTTTTTGTAATTTAAATAATAGAAGATAGATGGCTAATTTTTCCTTAGACAGTCAACATTACTTCTGTTTCTATAATCAGACCTGTGCATTGTCATTTCTGGGAAGAATCAGAAAAAGAGAAAGATATGGACCTTGTGGTATAATCGAAGACACAGCACTGACTGAACAGATCTAGTCCACAGGGCAGCCTCAATGAAAAGACTGACATTTTCAAGCATTCTCATTAAAGGTCAGACTTTCCTATATAGATTTAATATTAGCCAATAACACAACTTTACTAACAAAAGAAGTAATGGTTTACCGACAATGAGTAAATTTGAGACATTCAGACAATACAAGTGGGCTGAATTACAGTAATAGATGGAGAAACCAACAGATAAACCACAGAGCTCACTTACAACGCTAAAGTATTTCCTTCCAGATTTAAGCCTTTCAAAAGTCAGAGTCAAAATTCCTATGGCTGGTGAACAAATAATTTATATCCTCATCTCATTGGATATAATTTTATCTGAGTGTTCAGCCTGCTTTTTTGAAAATGCCACTACTCTGTTTTGTCAGTCCTGCAAAATAGTCACTAAATGTCCATCCTGCCTAAGGCAACTGGATAAAAAAGAAAATTTCCTTACTTTCAAGGTCTGAAAACATTATCAACACACAACACATTTCTTTCTTGAGTCTTATAAATTACTATCAATGCTAGTATTTAACATGTCCTTAACACTGTGTCATTTTCTGCTAAATTGATCTTTTACATTTGTAACTATGAGGGTACCTCCACACAAACAAGAACCACCAATGAGATTACCACTCAATAAATGTGATTTCGCAGAAATTGAAATAACCCAAGTGATTCGAATTGGTTGTTCAGGGGAGTGAGATACATTTAGGCTATTTGGGTAACATAATGCTGCATGATAGAGTACATTCCGTGGATATTAAACTTAACAAATTCAAGTATACATGTTCACAGGCTTGGAATGAAAGGCAGCTAATGAAGAAAGAAAAAATGGAAGGTAAGGAGGAAGAAAGGAAAGGAAGAAAGAAAGGGAAAGAGAGAGAGAGAGAGAGGGAAGGAGGGAAAGAAGGAAGAAACAGGGAAGGAAGGCATGGGGAAAGAGGAAGAGGGCGAATGAAGGAAAGGAGGGAAGTTGGGAAGAGAGGAAGAAATAGCAGCAGAAACCACTGTAACAGTTCAGAAGACCCCAGTCATTGCTGCACTCCAGGCCTGTGTACACAGTGTGAGCATGCACTACGCTCACAAACGTCCAGGCTCCTCCTCCTCAGTTTATATGTGCCTCTCACAGTACAACCATCTCAGTGGGTCAAACATAGTTCCAACGTTTAAAGATAGGACTTCTTCATCTAATATGGCCCCCATATCCAGGTCAATTATTTCAACTTGTGTTCAACTAAGATAGAGTGTTCTATTCTAATTTGCATGAGAAAACTGGCTGTGTTAAAGCTATTGGCAAATACTATCTATATGGCTATTTTGAGGGATTTTCAAGTTGTTTTTTTTTTTTTCATATAATGAGATATAACTTGGAATCTAAAATAGATGTTCCTTGCAATGTATTTTTTTGTGGACAGTAACTGTTCTTCCAACTTAAGCCATACAGGAAAGCTGTCTTATCATTCTAAACTCATCATGCAAACTTCTGGCCATTAATGTATTCTTCCTGCCACCTAGATAAGGAAAAGGGAATTCCCTGAATAGTACAGTAGATATTAATACCACCATCTTTCAAATGGAATGTCATCATTGTAAATTAATAAAATTGAATTACACCAGTATCCTTCACCTCCCAGAATTTTGCCAGATGACAATAATGCTGAAAACATGCAAGACTCTTGGGAGAAATCAGGGAAGATTTTCCTGAAGAGGATGCTTCTGTTTAGTCTGAACAATCAGGAGGTTTTCATGCAATCTCACGAGTTTCCCTGGTGGCTCAGATGGTAAAAAAATTCCCCTGCAATGTGGGAGACCAGGGTTCATTTCCTGGGTTGAGAAAACCCCCTGGAGGAGGGCATGGCAACCCACTCCAGTATTCTTGCCTGAAAAATTCCCATGGACAGAAGAGTCTGGCAGGCTACAGTCCATGGGGTCTCAAGGAGTCGGACACAACTGAGTGACTAAATACATCACACACATAAAATCTCACAAAGTGAAGGGCATCTCAAGTAGAAGCCTGTATACAAAGAGGACGTAAGAAGCGAACTGTGTGTTCAGGAAACTTATCATATAACTAGACTACAGCCTCCATAGGGCAAGGACTCTTTAATATGCTCATTTAAAAATTTCTTCTTACCCTTTACTACAGAGCCTGGTTCACAGAAGGTGTTTATTAATCTTTATTTAATAAGACATAAGTAGCTGGAACACATAATCATCTGAAGTGGGAAGCTGTTGGGTAACAGACCAAGATGTATTCAAGATTCATATCATAAAAATATGATATACCAAATATAATTAGTATCAAGTTTGTGTGTGAATGAGAGGAAACCACAAATAACAAGGGATTAAAGGAGAAATTTTTATGTCTCTGGCTTTTTATGTTTTGGCATCCCAGAGATTGTATGAAGACTACACAGAACAGGGTCCTGATGCTTCGTATCATGTCATCATACTTAACACAGCTGGTCTTTCTCCCACCATCATATCAACATTCCAGCTATGCAAATAAATAGACAGAAGGGTATGCCTCCTCAATTTAAGGACAAGAGGATACATAAAGATTTCAGGTTCATCCTGTCTTCAATAACTGTACAGGACCACACCCAACTGCAAGAGGCCTTAGAAATGTAGGATTTATTTTTGATGTCCAGATCCAGTTAAAATTTAGGAGTTCTACTAAAAAGAACAAAATAGAAAATAAATATTGATTTTGCCAAAAAGTTAGTCTGGATTTTTCTGTTATACCATATGGAAAAACCCAAATGAATTTTTTGGCCAACCCAACCGTAGCAGACAACCAACAGACTCTGCCACCCATTCAGTGGAGTTTGGATTTTAACATATGAGAAATATATTTTAATCAGTTGGTTGTGCTGTGTCTCTCAGTTGTGTTCAACTCTTTGCGACCCCATAGACTGTACCCCTCCAGGTTTTGCTCTGCCCGTGGGGATTCTTCAGGCAAGAATGCTGGAGTGGGTTGCCATGCCCTCCCCCAGGGGATCTTCCTGACTCAGGGATTGAACCCAGGTATCCTACATTGCAAAAAGTTTAGTGAAAATTTTTGAAGTATACAAATGTTAAGTATACCCCTTTTACAATGATCACATCCAGTGCCTAGATATTGGTTTCTAATATCATTTTCCATGAGTTTTCAGGGACCAAAAAACAAAAAAAAAGGAACAATTTAAGCAACAAAATAAATAGCATAATATGAGACTAAGTTGTTGTTGTTCTCACCCAGTAGTGTCTGACTCTGTGACCCTATGGACTACAGCATGTCAGGCCTCCCTGTCCCTCACCATCTCCTGGAGTTTGCTCAAGTTCATGTCCCTTGCATCAGTGATACCATCCAGCCATCTCATCCTCTGACACCCTCTTCTCCTTCTGGCCTCAATCTTTCATAGCATCAGGGACTTTTTCAATGAGTCCACTGTTGGCATCAGATGACCAAAATACTGGAGCTTTAGCATCAGCCCTTCCAGTGAATATTCAGGGCTGATCTCCCTTAAAATTGACTGGTTTGATCTCCCTGCTGTCCAACGGACTTTCAGGAGTCTTCTCTGGTATCACAGTTCTAAAGCATCAATTCTTTGGCACTCTGCATCCTTCATGGTCCAGCTCTCACAACTGTACATGACCACAGGGAAGACCACAGCCTTGACTATATGGACCTTTGTTGGCAAAGTAACGTCTCTGCTTTTCAACACACTGTTTAGGTTTGGTATCACTTTCCTGCCAAGAAGCAATTGTCTTCTGATTTCATGGCCACAGTCACCCTCTGCAGTGATTTTAGAGCCCAAGAAGAGGAAATCTGTCACTGCTTCCAACTTTTCCCCTTCTATTTGCCATGCAGTAATGGGGCTGGATGCCAAGACCATAATTTTTTTAACATTTAGTATAGGACTATAATCCAAACTACAAAATAAATATCCATGAGTCCTTAATAATATAAATGAATAATTAAATCAATAAACAAATGTCAGACAAGAGAAAACTCTCCTTTGCAGAAGACTTACAGATACTTTATATAATACACTCTAAAAAAATAGAGCATAACTTCCCACTCCTGAAGTGTGGGCCATACGAATGATTTTCTTTCAAAGAGCACAGCATAGTAAGGGGAAAAAAAGAAACTTTATATAGTGGAGATACCTGAAAAATGCTTCTTCAGCTAGGTGGTCAAAGTTAATACACGAGGGATAAGTCATATTCATGGCATGCACCTTTGATATAAATGTACCATCAGAGAATAGTGTCTTACCTCTGTGGTCTTCTTTCCTAAAACTTGCAACTCTTATCATAAGAAAAATACCATACAATTTATTTAATATTATCCTTAAAACTGTCAAAACTGTCATTAAAAACAAGGAGAGTCTAAGAATATGTCACAGTCCAGAGGAACCTAAGGAGACATGAGTGCTTAATGTGGATTTTGCTTGACATCTTAGAAAAGAAGAAATTTTTAAAATCAAGAAAATATGAATGAAAATATAGACTTTGGTTAATAATAATGTATCAATATTGGCCCATTAGTTTGACAAACGTATCATACAATGTAAAATGTTAATCAGCAAGGAAACTTATGGAAAAACCCAAATGAATTTTTTGGCCAACCTAACAGTAGCAGACAACCAACAGACTCTGCCACCCATTCAATGGAGTTTGGATTTTAACTTATGAGAAATATATTTTAATCAGGTGGTTGTGCTGTGTCCCTCAGTCGTGTTCGACCCCATAGACTGTAGCCCTCCAGGTTTTGCTCTGCCAGTGTGGGACTTGGGGAAACTTCCTCTCCTATATTTGGAATCTTTTGGTAAATATAAAACTGTTATAAGATTAAGTTTACTTTAAAAGTTTTGAGGCTGAGTTTAAAAAGTTACACAAAAAGAAGCCAAATTTAACTTGTGGCCTGAAATGTTAGATCTTCATCTTCACACCAGGTACTAACATCTGGTGAGTGTATAACAAGGAACTGACTTTCCTAGGTGAATTCCCAATCATTCCACTCTATTTACAAAACCCTGTTTTATTTTTCTCATTGGCTTCAGACCAAAAGTATTTCAATCATATGTAGTTTATTTTGTATATTCCACTGTGTTCAGTCTCCCAGTCCTGTCCGACTGCTTGCGACCCCATGGACTGTAGCACGCCAGGCCTCCCTGTTCTGCACCATCTCCCGGAGTTTGCCCAAGTTCACGTCCATTTCATCAGAGATGCCATCCAGCCATCTCATCCTCTGGCACCCTCTTCTCCTGCCATCAATCTTTCCCAGCATCAGGGACCTTTCCAATGAATCAGCTATTGGCATCAGATGACCAAAATACTGGAGCTTCAGTTTTAGTATCAGTCATTCCAACGAGTATTTAGGGTTGATTTCCCTTAAGATTGAGTGGTTTGGTCTCTGTGCTGTCCATGGGACTCTCAGGAGTCTCTAGCACCACAGTTCAAAGGCCTCAATTCTTTGGCGTTTTACCTTCTTTACTACGTTCCAGCTCTCACAATTGTACATGAGCACGGGGAAGACCATCACCTTGATTATAGGAACCTTGTCGGCAGAGTAATGTCTGCTTTTCAACACATGGTCTAGGTTTGTCATAGCTTTCTTGCTAAGAAGCAAATGTCTACTGATTTCATGGCTGCAGTCATCGTCTGTAGTGACTTTAGAGCCCAAGAAGAGGAAATCTGCCACTACTTCCACATTTTCCTCCTCTATTTGCCTTAAAATAATGGGGTTGGATGTCATGATCTTAATAGTCTTAAGCTGGCTCTTTCATTCTCTTCCTTCACACTCATCAAGAGGCTCTTTAAATCCTCTTCGCCTTCTGCTATTAGAGTGGTATCATATGCATATCTGAGGTTGTTGATATTTCTCCCACCTACCTTGATTCCAACTTGTAACTCATCTAGCATGGCATTTCTCCTGATGTGCTCAGTGTATAGATTAAACAAACAGGGTGACAGCAGACAGCCTTGTCCTGCTTCTTTCTCAACCTTGAACCCATTTGTTGTTCCATATGGGGTTCTAACTGTTGCTTCTTGAGCTGCATACTTTCTCAGGAGACAGATACGATTGACCTGGTGTTCTTATCTCCTTAAGAGCTTTCCACAGTTTATTATGATCCACACAGTCAAAAGGCTTTGTCATAGTAGATGAAAGAGAGGTAGAGGGTTTCTTGGAATTCCCTAGCTTTCTCTGTGACCCAAATGTTGGCAATTTCATCTCTGGTTCCTCTGCCATTTCTAAACCTAGCTTGGACAGCTGGAATTTCTTGGTTTGCAATGCTGAAGGCTAGCATGCAATATTTTAAGCATGACATGACCTTACTAGCATGGGAGATGAATGCAATTGTCAAATGATTAGCACATTCTTTAGAACTACCTTTCTTGAATTGGGATGAGGACTGACCTTTTCCAATCCTGTGGCTGCTGCTGGGTCTTCCAGATTTGCTGTAATATTGAATGCAACACCTTGATGGCATCATCCTTTAGGGTTTTGAATAGTTCTACTGGAATTCCATTGTATCCTCTAGCTTTATTAAGAGTAGTGCTTCCTAAGGCCCACTTGACTTCACTCTCCAGACTGTCTGGCTCTGGGTGACTGACCACACCATCGTAGTAATCTGGTTCATTTAGATCTTTTTTGTACAGACCTTCTGTGTATTCTTTCCATCTATTCTTTATCTCTTCAGCATCTACTAGGTCTCTACCATTTCTGTCCTTTATTGTGCTCATATTTGGGGCAAATGTTCCCTTGATATCTCCAATTTTCCTGAAGAGATCTAGTCTTTCCCCTTCTGTTGTTTTCTTCTAGGTTTATACACTGTTCATTGAAGAAGGCACTCTTGCTTCTCGGCACTGTTTTCTGGAAATCTGCATTTAGTTTCATACACCTTTCTCTTTCTCCCTTGCTTTTCACTTCTCTTCTTTCTCTAGCTATTTGTAAGGCCTCCTCAGATAACCACTTTGCCTTCTTGCTATTCTTTTTCTTTTGGATGGTTTTGTTTGCTGACTCCTGTACAATATTATGGACCTCCATCCATAGTTCTTCAAGCACACTGTTTAGAAGTTCTAATCCCTTGACTCTATTCACTACCCTCAGTGCACATTCATGGGGATTTGATTCGTACCAGGCTGCCTTCATGGTTTTCCCCATTTTCTTTAGTTTAAGCCTGAATTTTGCTGAGAAGCTGATGATCAGGGACACAAGTCAGCTCCGGGCCTTGTTTTTGCTGACTGTATACAGCTCCTCTATCTTGGGCTACAAAAAATAATAATAATCAATTTGACCGGTACTGACCATTTGGTGATGTCCATGTGTAAAGTCATATCTTGTGTTGTTGAAAAGGGTATTTGCTATGACCAGTGCATTCTCTTGGCAGAATTCAGGTAGCCTTTGCCCTGCTTCATTTTGTTCTGCAAGATCAAACTTGCCTGTTACTCCAGGTATCTCTTGGATATAAAGCAACCTTGATTTGCCAAAATATAGACAAGTATCTTCCTAGGTGGCTCAGTGATAAAGAATCCGCGTGCCAATGCAGGAGACAAAGGAGGCACAGGTTTGATATCTGGGTCAGGAAGGTTCCCTGGAGGAGGAAATAGTAATCTGCTCCAGTGTTCTTGCCTGGAAAATTCCATGGACAGAGGAGCACAGGGCTACAGTCCCTGGGGTCACAAACAGTCAAACATGACTAAGTTACTGAGCACACACAGACAACAAGTACACCTGACTGATATAGAAGGTGAATGTGAGGTTTTATACAGAGTGAAGTAACATTTAATAGATTAAAAACATTTTTGATTTATCAGTACTTATTTAATGTATTCCAACTCACGCCACACAGTGACAAAGACTTAAAAGATGGATACAGTACAGCCCAATCTTTCAAAAAAACTTACTCTTCTGGTGAAATATCTTGATGTAAATATAACATTACAATGGAATATACTGTGGGTTATTCTGAGAAAAGTCCACAGAAAACATATGGCAGAGTGACAGTACTCAAAACAGATGCCTTAGCTTTTGACGTCACCAATGAAACATGAACACATCAAGAAAATAACTGGAGATTAAATTTTGAAAAGGAGTCAAGAACCAAGTACATTACCTACAGCTGCTTTAGAAAACAAGAAGTAAAATTATAATGTAAATAATTCAGAAGAAGCTCATGGGAGGGTACATTAAATTTTCAAAAGGAAGGAAGGAGTGTAGTGGAAAGGTGAGAAATAAACATGTAAAAACTACATTTCCTACATGATTAAATTGAAGAATCAGAATAATCACCACCTCCATTAAAAGTACTTCTTTCAAATATATAAAACCATTCAGGTTAGAATAAACAGTTATACAGACTCATTATGTTGTTGCTGTTTAGTCGTTAAGTCATGACCAACTCTTTGTGACCTCATGGACTGTAGCCCACCAGGTTCCTCTGTCTGTGGGATTTCCCAGGCAAGAATACTGGCGTGGGTTGCCATTTTCTTCTCTAGGGGATCTTTCTGACCCAGGGATCAAATCCAAGCCTCCTGCCTGGCAGGCAGATTCTTTACCACTGCTTCACCTGGGAAATCCCTCACCATCTAAAAATCTCCATATAATTAGGATCACACAAAGGAAATACATAAATACTAAAAACTTGAAAGTCTCTCCACAGGATAAATATTTTAAGTGGACACAAATTATCTGGGGCTAAAGGGACACCAAGAGACAAGAAGAAAACATCCAGCATATGGATCAACTTCCTTGTTTTCTTTGCTAATAGGTTTTTACCTGCTAAGTTGTTCTCAGAAAAGGACAAGTGAGGATTTTTATTACTGAACAGCCAACAATAGGGCTATCTTAAGCCCAGCAGATAAAATATTAGAATGCTGAATAAAATTTTTCAAAATTATGTATCCTCCTCACCTTCTAAGTTCCAAAAACAAAATCCTATATCTACTTACACAGATGTATACATATCCTGTGACATCTGCTCAAATATCTTATGCTATTACTCAACATCATTAGGAATCAATATGTTAAGTTTTAAAAATTCTACCTGAAATACCCTGCCCTGTCTTGCCTTCATTTTCCTGACTACCTCTTATCATCCTTTATTTGGATCATGAAAACACTAACTTGATCATGTAATTCAAAACCTTCAAGGAGTATGCTTCAAAAAAGAATTAAGTCTAAATTTCTTCCTGATTTGAACTCAATATAAGTTGCTTCTTTTTTTTTTTTTTTCAGGGATATTTCTCCCTCAATATTTAATCATTAGTTATCAGGACACAATCCTTCCCCCAATTATTTCCTTCTTTTTAATGGGACAGATTGAAATGACCTTTGCCTCATCTCTCCCTAGCTGCTGAATTTCTTCCCATTTTTCAACATCCAATTAGGAAGGATGTCTTCAATAAAGCCTTGAATGGAATACACATTTCATGAATATTTGTGCCCAATTGCTCAGTTGTGTCCAACTCTTTATGACCCCATGGACTGAAGCATACTAGGCTCCTCTGTCTATGGAATTTTCTAGGCAAGAATACTAGAGTTGGGCCACCAGGGATCAAAAAGCACCTTTTGCATCTCCTGCTTTGGCAAGCAGATTCTTTACCACTGGAGCCACCTGGGAAGCCCCTGCTGAAAGTTTGCAGAATTGACTTGAAACGTATTCCCTCTATTCACGTAAGAAACTCCTAGCCAAAAATTCAGCCTCTACTTGTGTGTGTTACTCACTCAGTCATGTCTTACTCTTTGCGACCCCAGGCTTCTCTGTTCATGGAATTCTCCAGGCAAGAATACTGGAGTGGGTTGCCATTCCCTTCTCCAGGAGATCTTCCCAATCCAGGGATTGAACCTGGGTCTCCTGCATTGCGGGCAGATTGTTTATCATCTGAGCCACCAATTTCAGCCTCTACTTGAATATTTCAAGAATAGTTATTGTTTCACGAAGAATTTAATGGTAAGTATTCTTCTTTACTTTTTATTGAATTGAAATGTGTCTTTTTGAAATTTCCATCCAATTATCCGGAAAATTTTGCTTAGATTGTTTTTAAATGTTCTTTGTATCATGTGTTATTGGTAATAAAATTCCTTATTTATTTTCTGTTTATCTAGTGATAGCTTAGAGATAAGAACTATTCACAGATGTATGCCTACAAAACCTTATTATGGTATATAGGCCATATGTGCTTTCAATTTAACATATGGAGGGCATAAGGAAAATCACAGTTGATGTCAAAACACATGACAACTGCTGTTATATTCTGTGAAGTCCATCATGCTGTATTAGTTCTAGGACTTTTTTTCTTGTTGAAAACCTAGTCAGTTGTCCAAAGATATCCTAAGTATTGAGAAAACAACAAAATTCTGTAAAGCAATTACCATTCAATTAAAAATAAATTAATTAAAAGAAAATAATAATGGGAGCTACCTAGTTGCATGGTGTCAGACTAAGGGATTTCAAGAACTTGCCAAAAGCTATCAGCAGACTCATTGTTAAAACTACTGTAGTCCGTTAATTTATCCATGGACCTGAGTATCTATTGATGTCTCATAGAAATAGAAACAAAATACTGTAACAATACATAGCATTCAATTCAAGAAAAAATGTATCAAGCTTCTTCTCTATACAAATCACTTTCTTGCTTAAAATGATATCTTCAAGGTTCTTATCACATACCAAGTAAGCTAAATATGAAAATTATTATAACAGCTAGGATTGTCTAATGTATAAATAGATACAATATTTATTCAATGATACCATAGTAAGTGAGGTCACAGTTCCACTAAAGTCTCACATGGAGTGGATGAAAAGAAAGAGTTAACCAGTACAGCCAGATACTAGATACTCAATCATAACCATGTTATGAAATACCATGTTCTTTCAGATTCTAATAATATCTGCTACTGGTTTCAAATAGTAAATATATACACTTTGAGATGTAACTTTTAACAATGTAATGTTAAACTGTATTCCCCATGATAAAATATGAATCCATAAGATATTTTATTAAACTGACTACCAAACATTGCTCTTTCTTTCTTCTAAGACAAGTACAAAACATTAATACAGGTGTCTTTCCATGACATACAAATGCAAATCAACGTTTTACTCATGACTCTAAGTTGAGAACTTCCAAGTAGCTATTTTCTTAATATCTCAGCACTACTTATTTGATTTAAGTGTCCATCAATTATACCTCATCAAATGAGATTTATTTTCACTACATAAACACATAGATCATTCCCATATGTGCCCTTCTGTGAGTTGTCTCCTCTTTGGAGTTGACTTCTCTAAATCTGACCCATTCTTTCAGGCTCAGTTCACATCTTTTCTCCTTAATGCAGTGATCATAGGCATTACGACACTGAAAAGTTTCATCTGTTTACATTATGAAAATACTTGAAATTGGAAAAAAAATTGGCATTTGATTAAATATAGTATACCATCTATATCCCCAGAAGAATGGTTCATGGAAAGTAACACATGTGTTAAATTTGTTTTTTAAAAAGGAATAAAAACTGAGAAGTGACATTACTTTTTTTGCTTCTTTTCTAGTCATTTAAGCATTTCTTGAGATGCAAAGATAAGATGGCTAAGAATTCACAAGTAAAACCTCCTCCAACTAGAGAAAGTCATAGTCTGAATTTAGCAAGTGAGTTTATGGTAACAGAGATTTTTATGTAACTGTATATTCATGTATTATAAACTGCTCTAAACTTTGTCAATTCCAGGGTGATTTGCAAATAGGTTCATGGAATACTCCATCATACAGTAATTTGATTAATAAGCTCAAGCTAATAATGCCTCTGGGGAATGAGTATTGTCTTGAGAATTACTGTAGCCCCCTTCCTTTACACTGTGATTTTTTTTTCATATTATCACATTAGGATTCAATCTTATTAGAGTCAAAGTTTATTATGTATTTAAAATTCTCCACATCATATCCGATATTACACATTCACTAACTTATTCTATCTCATCTAAGATGTAAATAAATTCCTTCTTGTGATATTTATCAGGATAACACTAGAGAGTAGAAGTATGTGGGCTTTAGACACACATCTTGTATTTCTAAATTACTCTAAAGAGAACTTTATGGCCTTGTGGATACCTTTGTTAGGAACAAAAGTATAAGACTTCTTGGAGTTTCTATTAACATATTCTGAGCCTTTGTGAATTTGGATATATATATATGTTTCTGTGGAGGTAGAGTGGAGATTGAAGGAAATGCATGGAACCAACTCATCCAAAAATATTATGGATGAATCACTATAGAACTACCCAAGAATAAGCTATAAGCATGTATGACCTCAATACAGACTCTGGGATATTGATGGTTAATAAAAACCTATATCAAAAATCAACCATGATAATCAGAATTAGCAGTAATAGCCTCTAAATAATATAATTTGATTGGGGTAAAAGGAGGATATATTCTGATAATATCTTTATTCTTAATACTATAGTGATTAGTAGATATTTTTGCGTAAGTTGGTTGCATGCATTTTTTCTAAGCATCACCTTCAGTTCAGTTCAGTCGCTCAGCTCAGTCATGACCAACTCTTAGCGACCTCATGGACTGCAGCATGACAGGCTTCCCAGTCCATCACCAATGCCCGGAGTTTACTCAAAATTATGTCCATCGAGTTGATGATGCCATCCAACCGTCTCATCCTCTGTCGTCCCTTTCTCCTTGCACCTTCAATCTTCCCCAGCCTAGGATCTTTTCCAATGAGTCAGTTCTTCACATCAGGTGGCCAAAGTATTGGAGAATCAGCTTCAGCATCAGCCCATCAAATGAATATTCATGACTGATTTCCTTTAGGATGGATCTCCTTGCAGTCCCAGGGACTCTCAAGAGTTTTCTCCAGCACCACACTTCAAAAGCATCAATTCTTTGGCACTCAGCTTTCTTTATACTACAAATCTCTTATCCAAATAAGACTACTAGAAAAGCCATAGCTTTGCAAGAAGGATCTTTATTGGCAAAGTAATCTCTCTGCTTTTTAATATGCTGTCTAGGTTTGTCATAGCTTCTCTTCCAAGGAGCAAGTGTCTCTTAATTTCACAGCTGAAGTCACCATCTGCAGTGATTTTGGAGCCCCCCAAAATAAAGTCTCTCACTGTTTTCATTGTTTTCCCATCTATTTGCCATGATCTGACGGGACAGGATGGCATGATCTTAGTTTTCTGAATGTTGAGCTTTAAGCCAACTTTTTCACTCTCCTCTTTCACTTTCATCACGAGGCTCTCTAGTTCTTATACACTTTCTACCATTAGGGTGGAGTCATCTGTATATTTGAGGCTATTGATATTTCTTCTGGCAATCTTGATTCTAGCTTGTGCTTCATCCAGCCCAGGCTTTCGCATGATGTACTATGCATATAAGTTAAATAAGCAGGATGACAATATGCAGGCTTGACATACTCTTTTCCTGATATGGAACCAGTCTGTTGTTCCATGTCCAATTCTAACTGTTGCATCTTGACCTGCATACAGATTTCTCAGGAGGCATGTCAGGTGGTCTGGTATTCCCATCTCTTTCAGAATTTTCCAGTTTATCATGATCCACACAGTCAAAGGCTTTGGCATAGTCAATGAAGGAGAAGTAGTTTTTTTTTTTTTTTTTTTTTTCCTGGAACACTCTTGGTTTTTCGATGATCCAATGGATGTTGGCAGTTTGATCTCTGGTTCCTCTGTTCTTTCTAAATCCAGCTTGAACATCTGAAAGTTGACCTACTGTTGAACCCTTTGGAGAATTTTGAGCATTACTTTCCTAGCGTGTGAGATGAGTGCAATTGTGCAGTATTTTGAACATTCTTTGGCATTGCCTTTCTTTGTATTGGAATGAAACTGACCTTTTCCAGTCCTGTGGCCATTGTTGAGATTTCCAAATTTCCTGGCATATTGAGTGCAGCACGTTCACAGCATCATCTTTCAGGATTTGAAATAGCTCAACTGAAATCCCATCACCTCCACTAGCTTTGTTCGAGTCAAGCTTCCTAAGGCCCATCGACTTCATTCCAAGATGTGTGGCTCTAGGTGAGTGATCATACCATCGTGGTTATCTGGTTCATGAAAATATTTATTGCATAGTTCTTCTGTGTATTGTGCCACCTCTTCTTATTATCTCCTGCTTCTGTTAGGTCCATACCATTTCTGTCCTTTATTGTGCCTATCTATGCACAAAATGTTCCCTTGGTGTCTCTAAATTTTCTTGAAGAGATCTCTAGTCTTTTGCATTCTATTGTTCTCCACTATTTCTTTGCACTGATCACTGAGGTAGGCTTTCTTATCTTTCCTTGCTATTCTTTGGAACTCTGCATTCAAATGGGTATCTTTCCTTCTCTTCTTTGCCTTTCACATCTTCTTTTCTCAGCTATTATAAGGCCTCCTTGGACAACCATTTTGTCTTTTTGCATTTTGTTTTCTTGGAGATGGCCTTTATCACTCCCTTCTGTACAATATTACAAACCTCCATCCATAGTTCTTCAGGCATTCTGGCTATGAGATCTAATCCCTTGAATCTATTTCTCACTTCAACTGTATAATCATAAGGGATTTAATTTAGATCATATCGGAATGGCCTAGTGGGTTTCCCCACTTTCTTCAATTTAAGTCTGAGTTTGGCAATATGAAGTTCATGATCTGAGCCACAGTCAGCTCCTGGTCTTGTTTTAGCTGACTGTATAGAGCTTCTCCATCTTTGACTACAAATAATATAATCAATCTGATTTTGATGTTGACCATTTAGTGATGTCCATGTGTAGAGTCTTCTCTTTTGTTGTTGGAAGAGGATGTTTACTATAACCAGTGTGTTGTCTTAGCAAAACTCTGTTAGCCTTTACCCTGCTTTGTTTTGTACTCCAAGGCCAAATTTACCTGTTACTCCAGGTATCTCTAGACTTCTTACTTTTGCATTCCAGTCCCCTATAACGAAAAGGACATCTTTTTTGCATGTTAGTTCTAGAAGGCCTTGTAGGTCTTCATAAAACTGTTAAACTTCAACTTCTGCAGCATTACTGGTTGGGGCATAGACTTGGATTACCATGATATTGAATGGTTTGCCTTGGAAACGAACAGAGTTCATGCTGTCATTTTTGAGATTGCACCCAAATACTTCTTTTTGGACTCTTTTCTTGACTATGAGGGCTACTCCATTTCTTGTAAGGGTATCTTGCCCACAATACTAGATATAATGGTCATCTGAGTTAAACTCACCCATTCCAGTCCATTTTAGTTCACTGATTCCTAAAATGTTAAGGTTCACTCTAGCCATCTCCTATTTGACAATTTCCAATTTACCTTTATTCCAGGACCAAACATTCCAGGTTCCTATATAATATGCCTCTTTACAGCATTGGACTTTACTTCCATCACTAGTCACATCCACAACTGGGTATTGCTTTCTGCTTTGGCTGAGTCTCTTCCGACTTCCTGGAGTTATTTCTCCACTGTTCTCCAGTACCATATTGTTCACCTATCAACCTGGGGAGTTCATCTTTCGGTGTGTATCTTTTTGCCTTTTCATACGGTTCATGGGGTTCTCAAGGCAAGAATACTGAAGTTGTTTGCCATTCCTTTTTCCAGTGGACCATGTTTTGTCAGAACTCTCCATCATGACCTGTTCTTCTTGGGTGGTCCTACACGGCATGGCTCATTGTTTCATTGAATTAGAAAAGGCCGTGGTCCATGTGGTAAATGTTGCAAGAGGGCATAAGAGGGCAGACACACTGAAACCATACTCACAGAAAACTAGTCAGTCTAATCACACTAGGACCACAGCCTTGTCTAACTCAATGTAATTAAAGCCATGCCCTGTGGGGCCACTCAAGATAGGTGGGTCATGGTGGAGAGGTCTGATAGAATGTGGTCCACTGGAGAAGGGAATGGCAAATCACTTCAGTAATCTTGCCTTGAGAACACCATGAACAGTATGAAAAGGCAAAATGATAGGATACTGAGAGAGGTACTCCCCACATCAGTAGGTGCCCAATATGCTACTGGAGATCAGTGAGGAAATAACTCTAGAAAGAATGCAGGGATGGAGTCAAAGCAAAAACAATACCTAGCTGTGGATGTGACTGGTGATAGAAGCAAGGTCTGATGCTGTAAAGAGTAATATTGCATAGGAACCTGGAATGTCAAGTCCATGAATCAAGGCAAATTGGAAATGGTCAAACGAGATAGCAAGAGTGAAGGTCGACATTCTAGGAATCAGCGAACTAAAATGGACTGGAATGGGTGAATTTAACTCAGATGACCATTATATCTACTACTGCGGGCAGGAATCCCTCAGAAGAAATGGAGTAGCCATCATGGTCAACCGAAGAGTCCAAAATGCATACTTGGATGCAATCTCAAAAACGACAGAATGANCTAAAATGGACTGGAATGGGTGAATTTAACTCAGATGACCATTATATCTACTACTGCGGGCAGGAATCCCTCAGAAGAAATGGAGTAGCCATCATGGTCAACCGAAGAGTCCAAAATGCATACTTGGATGCAATCTCAAAAACGACAGAATGATCTTTGTTCATTTCCAAGGCAAACCATTCGATATCACCATAATCCAAGTCTATGCCCCAACCAGTAATGCTGAAGAAGCTGAGGTTGAACAGGTCTATGAAGACCTACAAGACCTTTTAGAACTAACATCCAAAAAAGATGTCCTTTTCATTAGAGGGGACTGGAATGCAAAAGTAGGAAGTCAAGAAACACCTGGAGNCAAAAATATCCTTATGAAACTCACTTTCCAATTATGTGAAGAATATTGAAGCCATCGTTCACTACATGACATGCTGGGTTGTTCCTGAAGATTCACTGGAGTTTAGTATTTGCATAAGTCTCAGTATTTAGAATGTGTATATTGTGTAACTGATTAGTTTGTGTTTGATTTATGGACATTGTGATTCATGCAACCGGTCTTCTTTTGCCTCCATATTGTCTATTATAAAACAAAGAACCATATGCGGTATCTACTTCATGCAAGTATATAGCATATTATGACCTTTCATGCATGTGTGCGTGAAGTTGCTTCCATCATGTCTGATTCTTTGTGACCCTATGGGCCATAGCCCACCAGGCTTCTCTGCCTGTGGGATTCTCTAGGCAAGAATACTGGAGTGGCTTCCCATGTCCTCCTCCAATGGATCTTCACAACCAAGGGACTGAACTCATATCTCTTATATCTCATAGCACTGACATGCTGATTCTTTACCACTAGCATCGCCTGGGAAGCCCACGACATTTCATATATTAGTCTTATTCTATCTTCTAACCTTATTATCCTTTAGTATTAATTTCTTTACCTATGAAATCTTAATATTATATGACGCTCATTTTTGCTAGCCACCTAAAGTCTCCTTTCTTTGTGGACAAGATAGGAAATGCTAACATCTTAAAACATTTATGTATGCATTTATTCAGTAAGTATATTTTGAGGACTTACATTATGACAGGACCTGTGTAAGGTGCTGGCTTTCAAATAGAGAATAAATAGCTCCAGGGAACTTCCCTTTTAGATAAAAACATTTATTCAAGCAAATAATTATAATACGCTAAGTGTTATCATATGTACCATGGACAGAAAGCAGTACAAAGCGAGGAGGAGAGGTACTAAATTAGTTCAAAGTCATGCCAAGATAAAGATATCACATCCAAAGCAGATGTTTTTATAAGAGTTTAATAGAAGGATTATTTCAAAGTATGCGGGAAAGATTTTGGTGCCCAGAGATGATACCTGGGTCTGGGCCTTGGAGCAGCAAGGAGCCCTTTGAACATATGAACAAGGGGCAAGGAGGGAGGGCAGCTTCAGGAATCCAGAGGGTAACTGTGGAGAGAGTACCCCAGAGGAAAGGCCAGCCAACCCAAGGGTCTGTCCAGAGGGAGCCTGGAGAACCAATCCCCTGACCTGGCT
The DNA here is from genome assembly GCA_006410875.1 of Neotragus pygmaeus. Taxonomy (NCBI): domain Eukaryota; kingdom Metazoa; phylum Chordata; class Mammalia; order Artiodactyla; family Bovidae; genus Neotragus; species Neotragus pygmaeus. Next base: position 340,271 of record SJYV01034593.1, on the reverse strand, counting down.
GGCCTCATCCTCTCTTCCCTTCTTCTGAGGCCTCCCATTGGCAGAACTTAACAGGAAGTCAGAGGGCAGTGGATCAGTTTCCAAGGGCTGTGGTTACAAAGTGCCCCAAACAATGGTCATGTGATGTCTCGTAGTTCTAGAAGCTCGAACTCTGAAATCAAGGTGTCCTCAGGGCTGGTTTCCTGATGGGGAAACTGCTGCAGACCTGTGCCCTTGGTTCTCCCAGCCTCAGCATCCTCTCTGTTTCCTCCTACCATCCTTACCTTTGTGGAACTCTATCTCTCCCTTTTTAAAGGATATCAGTCATTGGATTAGGGCTCATGCTCACTTCAACATGATTTCCTAGTAATGACCCAATTCCACACAAGGCCACATTCTCAGGTACCGGGGCACAAGACTTCAACATATTTCAGAAGAGACAATTCAGTCCTTCAGAGCAAGTAATTTCACTAAAGTGGTCGAGATATTAAATGATTTTTACAATTTGACTTACTCATTATCAGCAAAGATACAACCCAGTTTTCAATAATCAACCAATATTTAAAAAGGAAACTGTTACCTTTGGCAGAAAAATATTACAAAGTACTGGAGATTTTTAAAACATAACTAAAACTTGGATGATTTTAAGAACATTCTAGAGTCTAGCTCTTCATGGATTAGACTTATTTAACTCAACTCATTCTTAAACTTAAGGTCTGTAAATTAAATGACTTTGAAATTTCATTCAACTGTATTTTCCCATCTTACATAATGGTCATACAGCTAAAAACCTTGATCTTATTTCAATACTTTAAAATACAGAAATTTATTTTCTTAACGGTTTCTCTAATTTAATTTCCTTAAATTATTACAAAAGTCATCTGTCCAGTCATCTATCCAGAAATGGTTCTGCTTTTATTACCGTCAGCTTCATTTTAGTCCACATTACAACTTCAGTATATAAATAATTAAATAGCTGTGACAATTTTAACAGGTTAAAGAAATTATCTTGAAAATCTTTGGCACTGTCTTAAAAAGTAATGTTATATTTGCTCATTTGGATTAAATCATGCATGGCTTTTCAAACCTGTATACAGTGAACCACAGTGTGGCCCTCAGCAGGAATCTCAAATTACAAGCATTAATCAGTACAATTCTCCTACCACCATGATTTAGAAGGAAATGTAACTTGAAGGGACAATTCTCTTGCTGACATTGCCAGCAGTTTTACCCACAAGATTTTTTGATTTAGGAGAAATCCTTTAAAATGTGAGACTCTTTTTATTAGCAAACTGAAAAGAAAAACTTAAAATACAAGCACTTATCTTAATCTTGATTAAAGTTCCCTTTTTTCCTAACAAAAGAAAACATAACAAGTGTAATAGTTTTTCACAGCCAATTATACTTGTAAAAGAAAACTGGCCTTGCTGAGATTTAAAAAAAAAAAAGGGCAATGCTGTATTTTGCCTCTAAGTTAGAGAGAAGTGAACAACTGCCTCAAGTAAATGTAATGACGTCACAATGATGAAGATAAAGAAATATTCTTTCACATAGTAGTAAACAGATGAAGTCCTGTACAAACCCAATTGCTTCTTTAAATCCCACTTTTAAATGGCCAGAAAAAATATTAGCAAGTAATTTAAAAGTAAATGAAATATGTTAAAAAAATCATTATTAAGTCCTCCAAACAAGTTCAACTGCACATAAGGAGTATGAACATAAGAGAGGCTAACTGATTTGTCAAAGTCACAGAACTAGTCATTTGCACAAGGTAGGGTTTAAAGTTCTCTGCTGCTCTGCTCGGCCCACAGACGTTCTCATAGTATTAAGCCTTGGTCTCCTGATTGCCTAACTTTCAATGAGTTAGAGAGCTGGTAATAAATTATCAGATTCTATTTCCCAGTTTGGGCCAACCACATCTCTCACTGTGGAGGTCACTTGAGATCCACCTTCAGATTTATTTCAACCTCAACTTCTGGGTTAGTGCTTATCTGAAATGGTAGGATAAAGGAGATTTGGCTAAATTCTCAAGGATATAGCAGTAAATGGCTACTGTTTACTTGACACTGACTGTAAGCACCAGTTTCTACAACTGCTCCCCGGCATTATGTCAAACTTTTCATCATAATATGTCTGTTGCCTTCTAGGTCCTTGACTCCACCTTTCTCTTCCAGTTCTTCATGGCAAATAGATGGAGAAACAATGGAAACATGGACAGACTTTATTTTCTTGGGTTCCAAAATCATCGCAGATGGTGACTGCAGCCATGAAATTAAAAGACACTTGCCCCTTGGAAGAAAAGTTAAGACAAACCTAGACAACATATTAAAAAGCAGAGACATTACTTTGCCAACAAAGCTACAGTTTTTCCAGTAGTCATGTATGGATATAAAAGTTGAATCATAAAGAAAGCTGAGTGCCAAAGAATTGACGCTTCTGAACTGTTGTGTTCGAGAGGACTCTTGACAGTCCCTTGGACTGCAAGGCGATCCAACCAGTCCATCCTATAGGAAATCAGTCTTGAATATTCATTGGAAGGACTGATGATGAAGCTGACACTCCAATACTTTGGCCACCTGATGCGAAGAGCTGACTCACTGGAAAAAACCTTGATGCTGGGAAAGATTGAAGGCAGGAGGAGAAGGGGACAACAGAGGATGAGATGGTTGTATGGCATCACCGACTCAATGGACATGAGTTTGAGCAAGCTCCAGGAGTTGATGCTGGACAGGGAAGCCAGGTGTGCTGCAGTCCATGGAGTTGCAAAGAGCTGGACACAACCAAGCAACTGAACTGAACTGAACTATTCCATTCTACCATTCCTTCTGCCCAAAAGCTAGACAACGCTATTCCTTTATCCAAGTCTGATGACTCTGGGTTTTTCCAAACTGCCTTTCTGTAGATTACCATTTTATCTGATCCCTTGGTCTTGGAAAAATTCTCTCCTAGGGATAGCCTTCTTTTGGTTTTTCCATTGTCCCTGTCTTTCAGGTACCTTGACTCATCTAATGGACTAAATTTCTATCTTCCTGGGGCCCAGAGCTGGAGATTTTGTACCAGCATCCCTTCGATTGCCATTCTACACAAGCCTTACTTCCCAGTTCTCCATCTTCTTACTGTAGGCCTTGGTTTAGTTTCTAGCCTCTTCCAAGACAAACTGTCAAGCTCAGTCAGATAGCTTTCCAGTGTATTATGTTTCACCCTCCTACTCTCCAGAAGTACCCTTAGTGCTTTCTCTTCCAAATTATAAAAAAGAGAATGAAAGCTAAGTAAATTGCTGAAGGCTCAACTTGGGTTTCAGCTCTCTACCAGGAAGTTTTCAATTTCTACTCACCATACACATGTGCACACACACAGACACACACAGAGACTGACTTTCACATCGTTTTACTCCTAGACTAAGACAGATATTCTTCCTTTGGGATAAAAAACTACCTTTACATTTTTATAATGTCTTTTCTTGTTTATCTCCAGGAATAAAATCTGAGAAGACTGCAGGTAGATGCTGGGTCATACTAATTTATATTTTTACATTACATGACGCATATTATATATTTAATAAATAGTAGTTTAAATTGTTGAAAATGATGTGGCGCATAATCATGTTGATGGCATATAAGACAAACTACATCTGATCCAAATTCAGGGCTAACTATGTTTTTAATGCAAGGATACTCCATAGTCTTATACAAAGAAATACATTTTAAATGAAAAAATCAGTTAGTTAGCTTTAGTTTAGTTATTTCTTTACCAATATGTAAGTGGATTTTCTGGTGTTTTAATCTTGTAAATAGATTAAAACTAAGCAAAGAAAATCTTCACCTATATGCCAGAGTGTTCTCAAACATAGTAAACAGAACAACTCACACCTATGAAAATTGACATGGTACATTCTTGAAGAATACTTTTCCTTCAAATACCTGACCTCCCTTCCTTAAGTCCCTCCATTATTTATTTGTACTTATAAATTACTACTTTAAAAGTTTCTGTTATGAGAGTAACCTACAATATTCCTTTGAACAATACTACTAACAGCTTATATTTACTATGTATAGCATTAGGATTATACCAAGTATGTTAGACCAGTACTGACATTTAGTCTATATGCACCAGGACTGTAGATCAATTGACTTTTATTATTGGATTTTACTGATAAAAATTAAAATTTTTCTTCTAATACAAAATTTTTTGTTTTGGTTTTTGGTTGTTTGAACAAGTTTAAGAGGAAGAAAAAGCAAGCATCATTATAACAGTTTTATCAATGTGGAATCCAAATTTCATGGAGGTTAGGTAACCTTCCAAAACCTCATGCTGTGTAATAAACTTTAAAAGTAAGCAAAGATCTCCAGAAAAAGGACAGGGAAAGACACCAAAGAAAACTGTCTCTTTTCAAATCTTGCCTTAGGGCAAGATCTGAACTAAGACAAGACAACTCTTCTGAAAGGTCTTTGCTTGTGATTTTGAGTCTCAATAATAAGAAAACTATAGACCATGTCACTAAAACTGAAAGCAAAGTTATTGAAGGCAAATTTAATTGGCATGGTAAATAAAGATTACAAACAGGATTATGAAAGGAAAACCAAGTAAAATTTAGCGAAGGTGCCATTAGCCATACATAATCTACATGTTTAAAGAGACAAATGAGGCAAGAAATATCCTACTCTTAAATAAATTCAAGCACAACAAAGATTGATATATACTTTTAAGCTTTAAAATAAAAACAGATCATTTGTAAGTCATTATTCTCTTCATTAGTGCTTAATGTTTCTTAAAATTTTTCTTAACTCTTCAAGTTCTCAAGATCTTTTTGCACTCAGCACAAAGGAGAATGAGAAGTTCATCATGACACATTAATATTATATTTTTTCTCTGGTTTGATGAATTCAAAGACCCCTCTCCCAAATGTTTCCTTTGTCTACTAGACACTAATTGTAAGAAAGCGAAATGCACTTTTCTCACTTCACTATAAACATAAACATTAGACTTGACTTTACTCTTTCAACATGTATGAGCTAACTAGTCACTAACTAGGTAGATAATGAATGATGAGTGCAACACAGAGATCAGATAAAGCCAATTTTCATGATTTCATAAGACAATTGAGAGGTGAAGGGGAGTACAAAGGTCTTTGTGGAGGTTTATTCTAATAGTGAGGCTGATCTATGTATTTCATTTGATACACAGACTCCTAGTCATCTAAAATGTGTCAAAGTAATGTAGGAAATTTTGTGTAGTTTGGGAAAAAGCAGCATGTAATTGATGGTGACTGGAAAAATCCAGAAATGAGGAGTGTACTGAAATCAAGTCATTGTGATCAGATCCAAATGGTATCTTGGGCAGAACACCAAATGGAAACAGGCAAAATCAAAAGTACTCACTTGAATGATAAAACAGCTGAAGATAAACATTTTCTCATAAAATAACTCTTAAGAAACTGTATTCTCCACAGTTGCCAAATCACTTTTTTATGTTTTATTAATATATGGTTTGCAATTTTGTAGCTTCATTAACTGCAACTAAGCAATTATAAATATTTCCATATTTAAAATTGAGTTAACCTTTAGTATTTTCTACAAAATTGCCAAATCTTCCCAAATCAATGTGAAAAAATTATAGATGTGACAATTTTATAGTCTCATGTGGACAGTCTAGATTCTTTTTTTTTCTTTTTCTTTTTTTTTAAATAAAGATACTCAGAGTGCAGTAAGGCAAATTTCTGGACTTTCTTATCACTTTGCATATTTAACCTCCTATACTGTTGGTGGGAATATAAATTGGTGCAGCCACTATAGAGAATAGCTTGAAAGTTTCTTAAAGAAAACTAAAAATAGAGTTGCCATCAGTTCAGTTCTGTTGCTCAGTCGTGTCTGACTCTTTGCGACCCCATGCATTTACAACACACCAGGCCTCCCTGTCCATCACCAACTTCCGGAGTTCGCTCAAACTCACGTCCATTGAGTCAGTGATGCTGTCCAGCCATCTCATCCTCTGTCGTCCCCTTCTCCTCCTGCCCCCAATCCCTCGCAGCATCAGAGTCTTTTCCAATGAGTCAACATATGACCTAGTAATCCCACTCCTAGGCATATATCTGGAGAAAATTCTATTTCAAAAAGATATATGCACTCCAATATTCACAGCAGCACTATTTAGAATAGCTAAGGCATGGAAGGTTTCCCACATAGCTCAGTGTCAGTAAAGAATCTGCCTGCAATGCAGGAGATCTGGGTTCAATTTCTGGGTCAGGAAAATCCCCTGGAGAAGGAAATGGCAACCTACTCCAGTATTCTTGCCTGGGAGAATCCCATGGAAAGAGGAACCTGGTAGGCTACAGTCCATGAGGTTGCAAGAGGGACACAACTCAGCGACTAAACAACCAACCAAGGCATGGCAGCAACCTGGCTGTCCAACAACGGATGAATGGATAAAGAAGATATGGGGTATATCTTCTGTGTATACANAGTATTCTTGCCTGGGAGAATCCCATGGAAAGAGGAACCTGGTAGGCTACAGTCCATGAGGTTGCAAGAGGGACACAACTCAGCGACTAAACAACCAACCAAGGCATGGCAGCAACCTGGCTGTCCAACAACGGATGAATGGATAAAGAAGATATGGGGTATATCTTCTGTGTATACATACATATATATGTATATATGTATGTGTATGTGTATACACACACACACACACACACACGTACACACACATAATAGAATGCTGCTGGTAAGTCTCTTCAGTCATGTCCGACTCTGTGTGACCCCATAGACGGCAGCCACCAGGTTCCCCCGTCCCTGGGATTCTCCAGGCAAGAACACTGGAGTGGGTTGCCATTTCCTTCTCCAATGCAAGAAAGTGAAAAGGGAAAGTGAAGTCGCTCAGTCGTGTCCGACTCTTAATGACCCCATGGACCACAGCCTACCAGACCCTCCATCCATGGGATTTTCCAGGTAAGAGTAGTGGAGTGGGGTACTACTCAATCATAAAAAAAAAATGAAATGATGTCATTTGCAGCAACATGGCTGGGCCTAGAGATTATCGAATTAAATGAGGTCGGACAAAGACAAATATCACATAACAACATTTATATGTAGAGTCTGGAAAAAATGATGCAAATAAGCTTATTTATGGGAAAACAGATAGACTCACAGTCATTAGAAACAAACTTATGTTTACCAAAGAGGATGGGGGCAGGAAAACAAATTAGGAGTTTTGGATTAACATATACATAAAACTATATATTCAAAAGCAGAGACATCACCTTGCTGACTAAGGTCCGTCTAGTCAAGGCTATGGTTTTTCCAGTGGTCGTGTATAGATGTGAGAGTTGGACTGTGAAGAAGGCTGAGCACCGAAGAATTGATGCTTGTGAACTGTGGTGTTGGAGAAGACTCTTGAGAGTCCCTTGGACTGCAAGGAGATCCACCCAGTGCATTCTGAAGGAGATCAGCCCTGGGATTTCTTTGGAAGGAATTATGCTAAAGCTGAAACTCCAGTAGTTTGGCCCCCTCATGCGAAGAGTTGACTCATTGGAAAAGACTTTGATAGAGATTGGAGGCAGGTGAAGGGGACAACCTAGGATGAGATGGCTGAATGGCATCACGGACTCGATGGACATGAGTCTGAATGAACTCCGGGAGTTGGTGATGGACAGAGAGGCCTGGCATGCTGCGATTCATGGGGTCGCAAAGAGTCAGACACGACTGAGCGACTGAACTGAACTGAAAACTGTATACAAAATAGATAAAAAATAAGAACCTACTATATAACACAGGAAGCTATATTCAATATTTTATAATAACCTATAATGGAAAAAAATCTGAAAAAGAATGTGTGTGTGTATGACTGAGTCATTTTGCTGTACACCCGAAACTAACACAACCTTGTAAATTAACGATACTTCAGCTATTAAAATTTGATACTATAAAGTAAAGCCACCAAAATATAAGCAAGAATAATTTTCATTCAACTGTATTTAAAAAAATGTTAGATTGTGAAAAATTAGATTTATAAATCATGACTCTAGGTATTAATTCTATCTATCACCTATTCTGAGAATGAGAGAAAATCTACCCTTGCATTAAAAGAAATAACCAGAGTCCTCTAAGTTTTATTTTTATCCCAACATATGGTACTCAGGCACTTCTCAACTGAGTATTAAGAGATTATCCTACAGTATTTGTTGTCCTTCAGCCAAGGTGGTCAAAATCTCTCTACAATGTTCATTTGGACTAGTGTACAGTATTCCGAGCTGAATTTTTAAAGAAAGGATATTTTTACTAGGCATCATTTATTTAGACAGTGCTTAACCTGTACTTTTCCTTGCAAATGGAAGTTTGTAAAGAAAAATTTATGTAATTCCCTGAAATATAACAGATTCTAAAGCATTAGTTCTCTTTTTTTCTTGAAAACTCATCTTATTCAACGTGGCTGTGAGACAAAGCAGCCTGGCATGAACTGCCTCTTGAGAACATGTCACTGACAGAGACAAACGAGTCCTAATGAGTTTAGGGGAAGTTTGACAGCTAAGATTTTGAGCTCTGAGGGATGAGCTACTGCACTGAGAACACAATTCTAAATGGTGTCAGGTTCAGAACAAGTTTAGGAGCATCGGTGCTCTTGGTATAAGGGGTGTCTCTTTGTACATGAAGTCTTTTTCTTTTTAGTAAACACTGTACATTTGCTCAATGAGAACTGTTCAGAAAAATAAAAACGTTACTTCTTCAAGGCAACTCAAATTACAGGCAATAAACAAACAAAAGCAAAATAATTTTGCTAAAAGATTCCATGTCAGTTCCTTCAAATGTAGGCTTATTCCAGTGAAATGCCTTATTAAAATGTCATTTCAAGTTTCCCTCAGTCAAGGAGTATGGTAAAGTCCTTGCTTTGCACACTGAACAGACAATTTCATATGTACTGATGTGCCTTTTTATGGTGGGTGATAATTGGCTGATTCATATCCTCATCGATGTATTGCACTATCGAAAGCAATAGGCAGCATTTTCACTACACCGAAAGTTCACACATACCCTTTGATATGCGCACAGCTATAGGAGCATAGCAAGAGTTGGAGAGACTCCCACTCCCGACCAGTAGATGTAGAAGAAACAAAAAAAGCCATCCCTTTGGGCAGCTTGCCAAGTGAATAAAACTCGGGGAACAGAACCTGATCTAGAATTCAGCTCCTACTCACCACTCAAGGGCCACTGTGTACTGGGCAAACTACAGGATTCCTCAGAAGATAGAGTGCTGACATAGAGTTATTAATGGCTGTGGAGCTCACAGTTCTGTCGGCTTGAAGCCATCTGCTAAGTGACCAGCGGAGGGGAAAAGAGAGAAGAGGCAGTGATAAAATCCTTTTAAGATGCACTATCTAAAAGTGTGAGATTTATAAGAAGATTCAGATCTACTGAGCAGAGATTTTTGCTCTCAGCCCACCTATGAGTTACTACCAAATATGCACATCGTATGTTCTGAGATGCTTACTTAAATATGGGAAGTAATAAATCAATAACTCCGGAAGAAACTGGTGTGCTTTCCAGGGGTTTACTTCTGCTTGAAATTTTAGGGCAGTCCTGAGATACTCCAGAAAGGGAGAAAGAAATAAAATATATAAGAAATTGACAGGAGTTTGAAGGAAGGTGGAGATGTATGTGGGTGGAGATGTGAGGCTTTTCTAAGCAAGAGTTAAAAAAAAAAGCAAGAATCAGGCTCCACATGCATGCATCAATTGTTTTGCCAAAATTAGTTGGGAAGAATGATTTTGGAAATTACAGAAGCAATCTTATGCTTTGAATTAATTTACTAAATAGCCCATTTTAATGGTTAGTAACACATGGTTTCTTTTCAGAGCAAAGAGAAGGAAAGGTATCAGTCTAAATTAAACATTTCTTCCAAAGTATAAATTTCAAAATGTGAAAACCCATTTTAAGCATAAATGCATATTTTAACATACACATACATAAATTATATGCTTGACTTGAAAGCTAGTAAAACACTAAGGCCTAGCAATCCCATCTTTTCAAAAGAAAATATACAGGTTTTGTTCAGTGCCACAATTTACCTGCTGTGAAACTAAACCATGTACTACGAAAGAGAAAACAAAAGCATCATGCCCTTTGTGCAAAAGAATGCAAACCCAGCAACAATATGAATAAATAAAATAATCTTAACCTAAAACAAAAAGATGAATGATGTTTACACAAAAAATGATGTTGACAGTACCATATGAAACAGCAGACTATCTAGTCCAAACATCAGAACGTTGTTTGGCCCTCATCCATACTATGGATACAAATATCTTAACTCCTTAATGATATCCTCCTAATGAGAAAGAAAATAGGGAAGCAAACCTGATCATTCAAAATTGTTACATATAATGCAATGAATCTCATTGTTTTATATTAAAATTTAAGCATTTCCATCATCAACTTTTCAGTGTTAAAACTGAAAATATACAGTCTGCAATATGAATATATAAATGTATATACATTGATTGCATCTGGTAGACTTACTCCTTCTTGTAGATTTGGTTTCCATCTGGTGCCATTTCCCTTTGGATTTAAGAAGCTACTTTTCAATATCTTATAGTACAGACAGCTTAATGATGAAATCTCTGTTTTTATCTATCAAAAATTATTAATATTCATTTCTGAAGGAGAGCATCTCCGTACACAGAATTCTGATTGACAGTTATTTTTGTTTCTTATTTATCATATTCTCTACATAATTAAAAAAAATTTAACTTTATATTTCAGCAGTTTCATCACTCTTGGCATTCACAGCATTTCTTGGATCTGTAAA
>SJYV01034593.1:308320-329478 GCA_006410875.1 Neotragus pygmaeus | reverse complement strand
GGTGTTCATTGGAAAGACTGATGCTAAAGCTGAAACTCCAGTACTTTGGCCCCCTCATGCGAAGAGTTGACTCACTGGAAAAGACTCTGATGCTGGGAGGAACTGGGGGAAGGAGAAGAAGGGGACGACCGAGGATGAGATGGCTGGATGGCATCACGGACTCGATGGACGTGAGTCTGAGTGAACTCCGGGAGATGGTGATGGACAGGGTGGCCTGGCGTGCTGCGATTCATGGGGTCGCAGAGTCAGACACGACTGAGCGACTGAACTGAACTGAAGTGAACTGAAGTTCAAGTCATATTTAATCAAAACTCTTTCACATTTTCTATCTCAAAGTGCTAAGTCACTTCAGTCATATCCAATACTTTGCGACCCTACAAACCATAGCCCGCCAGGGTCCTCTGTCCATGAGGATTCTCCATGCAAGAATACGGTAGTGATTTGCCATTTCCTCTTCCAGAGGATCTTCCCAACCCAGGGATCGAACCTGCGTCTCTTATATCTCCTGCCTGGCAGGCAGGTTCTTTACCACTAGCGTCACCTGGGAAGCCCTCTACCTCATCAGTACTATAAAACCTTAACTGATAGACTGATAGCACTTACAGGGTACAGGAGTTTGAATCACAAAAGAAGGATTACTTAATGTTCACTAAATACCACTGCACTTATTGAAGCTTGAAATAGAATATAGGAGGTATGTGTATAAGAGATAGAGAAAGAGAAAAGAAAAAGAGAGAGGAGAAACATAAAAATGCAAGATCATATATGAAATCTAGTTTAAAATAAAGTCTACCTCCAATTAAATGGTAAAATAATTGCAGGTAATAAAATTACAGATAATTCAATTGCAGAGGGTCTTCAAAGTTGATGACATGATTCTATTTCTTAAGCTTATGTGGATACCTAGATATTTATCAGTATTATTTAAAGAATGGTACAATGTGGACATTATCCAAACTATATTATAATAAATTAACACATTGAACATGAAATTTCAAAGAAGTTTAAAATAAATATTTTCTACTGAAGAGCCAGGTAAGTCATGAAAATTAATTCTTTTTTTGAGTATTAATACTGTTTTATAACCCTGGACATAAATATGCAGAACCATGAGAAATTGTCATCAGAGTTTTATGGTTTAACACACATTTTTCCTTACTTTAGCAAGAACATGAATAGTCTTAATTGGTAAAGAAAAAAATTAGTATGTTTGATTATAGAATACAGCTTCATCTTTTCCTCCCTAATTATTCACGTGGAGACTAGAACTCTGAAGATTAAATCTACACATAGACAATGTTAATATAACCAGTTACTGTGAAATATAAGCAATTTTGTTCTACACTATTCATAATGGCCTAAATTCATTTTGCTAAATAACTTCCCATAAGTTGATTAATGCTTTTCTTTGTATTTTAGTCTACATATATCATATCATATCCCAATATCTGACTCTGTTGCATGTTGGAATTTTTTTTTTTTTTTTGAGGGCATATCTTTTCTTCTTAGAGTATCTGTTGACATAGTTTTAATGGTTTTTTTTAGCCAAGGGAAAAAGACGTTTAAATTAAAAAAAAAAAAAGACTTTTTTCAGATTATCAGTTCTCTGGGGACACCGCTGTGCTTTCTCTCTGAGGTGTCATTTTGATGACTACTACAGCGCTGACAGAGGGGAGAAGAGCACCTAAGTGCCTCTAAAGTTAGCTAAGAACTATGGCAAGCAAGAAGCAAGGGAAAGTCACTTGAGAGGTCAGAGCTGGCCTGTGTATTTTTCACTGACAGAATTTCTGCTGTTTTTGTTAGGCTTGTGTTTTCAACAGAGCTGAGCTGAAATCAGATCTTGATGAAGTTGGGAGAAGCTATTACACTGAGATATGAAGAGCATCACTTCAAAAAAAATTTTTTTCTGGCCATTTAGAGTACAGTATGTGTTCAGGAAACTGGAGACTTGTTCCAAACTGAAGAGAGCTGGGCTGTGTTTTCAGGATATGTTTGAATGAATAAGAATGTGTACAATAAAAAAATACACACGTTCTTATCCCTGTGTCTTTGCATTATAATTATTTTGGACTTCAACCTGTATTAAGTAAAATAACTCCAGTGGAACTGGTTTTGTGGCACAAATTAAATTAACTTGATTCTAAAGTATCATGATGTTCTTAATAAAAGCCAAATATGATTATATTTTAAATAGATAGTTGCTAAAGTTGCTACATGACATATTTCTCTCCTTCTCTGAAGAGTAATAATACTCTTCTAATTTTAGATTCTTCTTATTCAAGTAAGGAAAAACGTTTTGAGTTTAGATATATAGTCAGAATCATTGTTGATTACACTGTATCTGGTAAATTAATAAGAAACCATTTCAAAAAAAAATGACAATCAAAACTGATGTATCCCAAAGCAAAAAGTTTACTTTTTACAAAGACTCTATTAAAAGACAGGTATTGTTTTAAAATAAACTCAGAAGAAAACATTGGGGAAAATTCTATGGACGTGTGTTACTTTTCGAGCTAATGATAAACGAATGTCTTNATGTGTATAAGAGACAGGATATACACCATTGAAAATAGTTTTGTAGTTTGTATTTGGTAACCATTTTTTCAATTTTTAGATGAAGGAATGAATGAGTAAACGAATGAACGAATGAATATCGTTACTTTTGCTCACTTCCAAATCAGCTCTATATAACTCCAACTGTATTGACAGAATACACTGGACCTACTGAATAATCATATGAAGGGACTGCAAAAGTGGAAGCTGACTCCTAAGCTTCCTGTATAAGTAAATCAGAAAGCAGGAGCTTCCAGAATAGTAAGAGTAGAAAAATGGAAAATTTGGGATGGTGAATTTCTGGCTTCTACATGTTGATATGAGTTAGCTATTGATATTACAGGGACAATATAAGCTATAGAATAGACAAAATATACTAGTGAGAGTATACAGTCATTAAAGCAGCTTTGTTGAGATCAAATTAGCACTTTCCCTATTCTGTCAGGCTAAAAATTCAGGCAGAACTTACTGTTTACTGAGTATTCTCCATATGGGTTCACATTCGCATATATGAATATATCTATATGTTTATCTATATTTTAATATTTTGAGTATGTGCTGAACACTGGTACAGAAAATACATCCTTGTTTATTAAAAGCTATCTGATTTGAGTTGACGGATCATTCTTGGTCGCTGCAATGTTTGAGGTCCTAATTCTTGTCAAGCCACTTTTTAATATGTCAAGTATCTTCAACTGCAAATTCGGTAAATAAATATTTAATGTCTTCATCAAAGAAATTACAAAATATTTTGACAGCGAGGACACAAAAAAGACTTTTTCCAGAAATTGTCTTTCAATTTTTTTTTTTAAAGCAAAGAAATTGTCTTTCAAGTTGATACGTTGCTGCTGCTGCTAAGTCGCTTCAGTCGTGTCCGACTCTGTGCGACCCCATAGATGGCAGCCCGCCAGGCTCCCCCCTTCCTGGGATTCTCCAGGCAAGAACACTGGAGTGGGTTGCCATTTCCTTCTCCAATGCATGAAAGTGAAAAGTGAAATTGAAGTCGCTCAGTCGTGTCTGACTCTTAGCGACCCCATAGACTGCAGCCTACCAGGCTCCTCTGTCCATGGGATTTTCCAGGCAAGAGTACTGGAGTGGGGTGTCATTGTATGTTATGTGAATCCAATATTTTATCAATCATCTCCCCATATCTCACTATCTTATCCAAAGAAATTCTATAAAACAGACTCCTAGACTTAGAAAATAAACTTATGGTTACCAAAGAGACAAGGTAGGAGAAGAATTCATAGGTTAGGATAAACATATACACACTACTATATATAAAATAATCAACAAGGACCTACTGTATAGCACAGGGAATTCTACTCAATATTCTGAAATAACCTATGTGGGAAAAGAATATGAAAAAAAATAGGTATATGCATATGTATAACTGAACAACTTTGTACACCACTTTATCATAAATCAATTATACTCCAATATAAAATTAAAAGTTAAAAAAAGAAGCCTTGTAAAATGCTTAACTATACTCTAGACATAATATATTTTCTATATTTTTTGCTTAAACAGAATAGAAATGTTCTCAAAGAAAAAAATAGTGTTATTTGAATGATATATTCACATAGTATGGTGTCATATGCATCTACTTTTATCTCTTTTCTCCAGCATTCAAAAATCATATACTTAATAAATGGTTTTAGAATTATCTAGTCTATCATTAGTCTACTGATATGCATCTCTTATCTTCCCAAGAACTTTACAAACTTAAAAAAGCATGTTTTCTGGATTATTTTGATTTTATACCGAGACTACTAAATAACTATCCCCTGCATAGAGTAAAATTTTAAATAATACAATTTTTATAAATAAATTTTATAAGACTAGATTTAACCAAAGGAATAAGTTATGATCATCATGCATCATTAAGAGATAATATGAGACTTAGTAGTTTGCATGAATGAGGTAAAAAAGCCAATGACAGTTTGCTTTACTCTTTAAAAAACAAGTAAATAGTGTATTAAATGAGCTTTTCATTTTAATAGAAAGCATCCATTGCTAAAACACTTATATTTATTCATTCCATAAGGATTTCCAAAGCTTTATCTAAATATTACATTGAACTTGAAAAATGTGACCATCATCTCCAAAAAATATACTTAATGTATTTTGAATTCATAACCTCCCATCTGCACGTGCTTAGAAGAGCAGTAAAAAACTAATTTGTGGATTGAAGTTTCCTTCAATGTGGTTTCTAGGAAACCATTCATAAAATCACAGCTGCAGCTAATTTTATTTCTATGGCTTTTGCATTTGTTAGAAAAAGAAAAAAGGAACCAAACTACTTTTGAGAGCAATGCATAGAAAACTAAATTACATCATCTTTGGCATACAGATCTTAATAATTCACAAAATGGCAACTCATTATCCCTATTCTTAAGCAAAACTCTGATACACACTAGCATTCTATAATAACCATTATATCTTCTTCACTAGCCTAAATTCGGGGAAGTCACTTTGTATTCTGTGATATGCATGTCTAACTGTCACAATTTTCTGCGCAAATGCCTGGTTGGTTATTGTGATGAAGAAATAGCTAGTGAACAATAATGAACAACTAATCTATAAGCAAATGGTAAAAAATGTATCATGCTATTACTATTACACATCTAACTCGTATCAAACATGCAACAAAATGCTACAACCAATTTTTAGTAAAATCTTGATTACAATTTTTTTATTCCATGAAAGAAAATGGATATAAATTCAAGTCTAGATAAAAAAGAATAATATCACAAGATACTAATAGAACTCTCAGATGTCACAACTAAATGTTACCTCTGAACAATCATCAAGAATTAGAAAGTAGCAGAAAGCTGGAAATGGGTAAAAGGCTTTATTTTCCAAAAGAGAGCAACCACTGCCCACAAAAGGCATTGTTGATTCAGATCACAGTCAACATCATGATGTGAAATGTCATTACTAAAGGACATTCACCTTATATGTATCTCAGCAGTAATACTTAGTTTTGGAAATTATCTTTTGCTTTTTGGCCTGTGCAGCTTAGTAACTGGAAGAGGACTCTAAGCAATGCCATCAAGAATTTATAATAACACCCCTTTCATTAAAGATCAGAATGGTGATGGGAAAAAAAAAAAAAATAAATATATATATATATAATAAAAAATAATTTGGAAATTAGTGGAGAAAAATTTTTAACAAAGGACTATTTCTCAAGTATATATTAAGCATAACAACTGACTATGTTTGGGAAGTATTTTATCATACAAAAGTAGCCAAAAGGGTAACAGATTAAGAAGCATAAAGTTATTAGTTGTATATTAGAATATGTCCAAATTCCAAAATAAATTTAGAATATATACATAGTGATCACTAACTTGCTCTCTGACACTTTTGCACAAACTTTAATTACACCTCAAGAGCATCTTACATTATTCAAAAGAAATCCATAAACAAGATGGTGGTTAACAGAAGCAGATTTCTCCTGAAATTTTGCATCTGAGCTTCAGCTGAGGGAAAGGCTGTTCTATTAATAACATCTTTAGTGAAATCTATCACATTTCTCTGAAGAACTGCAAAGGATTATATATCCTATTATATATCATTATATCTGACTTCTCCATTAATTTCCACAGTGGTGCATTCCCAGTTTAATGTTTGAGCAGTACTCCCCTTCTCAACTGAGAATTTATTATGTTGTTGTCGCTGACACAGTTCAGCTTTAGAAAAAGCAGCCCTGAACCAACAAAAGAAAGAAAAACAGTAGCATCAACTTGTGAACTCTTAGCTGCAACATGTGGGATCTAGTTCCCTGATCAGGTAGGGATAAAACCCGGGCCCTCTGCTTTGGTAGCAAGGAGTCTTAGCCACTGATATTCTGCGTGTTGCAACAAAGATCTGTGTGCTGTAACTAAAGATCCTTCATGCTGCAACTAAAAATCCTGCTGCTGCTGCTGCTGCTAAGTCACTTCAGTTGCGTCTGACCCTGTGCAATCCCATAGATGGCAGCCCACCAGGCTCCCCCATCCCTGGGATTCTCCAAGCAAGAACACTGGAGTGGGCTACCATTTCCTTCTCCAGTGGATGAAAGTGAAAAGTGAAAGTGAAGTCGCTCAGTCATGTCAGACTCTTCAAGACCCCATGGACCACAGCCTACTAGGCTTCTCTGTCCATGGGATTTCCAGGCACGAGTACTGGAGTGGGTTGCCATTACCTTCTCAGAAAAAGCCTACATGCCACAACCAAGATCAAAGTGCCATGTGCTACATCTAAAACCTGGAGCAGCCTAACAAATAAGTAATGAAATAAGTATTTTAGAAATATAGCAGTCAACAAATTTTCACAGCATTTAATTTTACCTGGCAGTTAGAAGTGTTCTTTGGAGTGTAGTTACATCTTGCAACTTTGCAACCAAGAAAACAACCCTGTCCACAGTATTTTATATTACTTAAGTATTTCTAGCCTTAAATATAATCAAGTAAGAGCCTTGAAATATACTCCTTGAACATACAGTGCAGATTTCTATGACAAAGATATAATTGCATTTAATTTCATTGGAAATGCCATGTCTGAAACAGTTTTTATTCATGAGATCTTTCCTTTAAGAAGGATTTGAAGGTAAGCGCTTACAAAGACATGAGAAGGATTTGAAAAGTTTAGAAATATGCTATGTTTTCCTCATTTATCTGACAGAAGTAAAATCTAGGAAGGTCACGATGACAAATGAAAAAGATTTTCTTGTTGACCAAATCCTAGTGGGGAGTCTCTGAACTTTTTTCTCAAGTAGGCCCTTACTTTTGGACTGCCTGTTCCTTTTCTCATTGTCCAACTTCAGAAAAAATCTTACTAAATCAAGTTAGCCAGAATTCCCACCTTCAATATCTGACTACCTTTGATATCTGACCAAAGTCCCCACCTTCCAACACTTCCAGATGGTGTCTCATAACCCAGGCCTGTCTTCAACAAGATTCCTGTCAGGCCTATTTGGCCAGCATCCCCTCTTAGCCTTAATGTTTTCTCTTAGTAATTTTTTATCCACTGACCCTCCAAACTAATCTTTTGCTATATCCCCCAGTAAGTCCTCATCTTATTAGGAATTGAGCTCCATCTCACTTCTCTACTGCAAAATCTCATTTCAGTAGTCCTTATACCTATGGTGGCAGTCCTCCTGAATAAAGTCTGTATTAATGTGATAACAAGTATCATGAATAACTTTTTCTTTAAAACTAATTACAAAGTTTTACAGGTCTGTCTTCATAATTAGTACCTATGAATAGACATTAAAGAGAGGTGGGTTGGGTTCATTTCAAGGATTAATGCATTCTGCATGATATAATATATATGAAAAGTGGAAAGCACTGCAAATGTAGATTCTCTTAACAGCAGATGGAGGCATACATATTGGGATATGATCTTAAAAGAAGATCACAGAAGAATGACAAAATTAAGCACAGTCAAAGATATAGCTGAAAGTACACTGCAACTATCCTATCTTTAAGAATGACAAAGGAGAAATATCATCTGACATCACTTATACGTGGAAGCAAAAAAGAAATAAAAAAAAAAAAAAAACTTATTTACAAAACAGAAACAGATTGATAGGCTTAAAAAATTATTTCCATTGGGGAAAGATGGGAGGAAGGAGTAGACAGGAGTTTGGGATAAACATGTACACACCGCTGTATTGAAAATGAATAACCAACAAGGACCTACTATATAGCACACAGAATTCTGCTCAATGTTATGTGGTAGACTGGATGGGAGGAGAATAGAGTAGTGCTCAGTTGCTTAGTCATGTCCAACTCTATGATTCCATGGTCTGCAGCCCACCAGGCTCTTCTGTCCATGGGATTTTCCTGGCAGGATTGTCCATGCGATTTTCCTGGCAAGAATACTAGAATGGGTCGCTATTGCCTACTCCAGGGGATCTTCCCAAACCAAGGGTAAAACCCACGTCTTGTGTCTCCTGCATTACAAATAAGGTGGATTCCTTCGCACTGAGCCACTGTGGAAGCCACTGTGGACTCAGCCACATGGGCTGAGTTCCTTCGTTATCCATCTGAAACTAGCACAACATTGTTGATCAGCTATACTCCAATACAAAATAAAAGATTAAAAAAAAGAATGCAAGAGTGATATACTCTGTCACTTCTATTCATTCACTGTAGTTGATAGCTCTGCTTTTTCCTGCTGCCGCTGCTGCTAAATCACTTCAGTCGTGTCCGACTCTGTGCGACCCCATAGACGGCAGCTCACCAGGCTCCCCCGTCTCTGGGATTCTCCAGGCAAGAACACTGGAGTGGGTTGTCACTTCCTTCTCCACTGCTTTTTCCTATCTACCTCGAATTCTTACTAGACCCAAACATCCATGTTGGTTATAAGATGCCTGACCTGGCCTCTGCCCTTTCCTTAGACACATGATCTATCCTAAATTTTAACTTTTCCTACTCTATCTGACTCATAGCTCATAACAACCAAGCCTAGCACACTCTTGATAAGGCAAGAAGTTTGCAACTTTGGAGGCCTAAATAAGAAGCTATTGTTTACTTAACACACAAGCCATCGAAATGTGGAATAGGCAATCCTCATGAAATTGTGACTCCCCGGCAGTGAGTATACAAAATTAGAGGTCAGAGAATTCGTAAAGGGGGTTTTCCAGTTAGGAGGAAGGTTGCACTGGAAGACCTCTACATTTCCTTTCAATTTTAATGTTCTCTCTCTTTTTTTTTCCACAATATTGATAAAAGTTAATACAGAAGATTCTTTTTAATCAAATGCAACACTCTCTTATACACAGTCTTTGAACTTAATGAAGTTCAGGCTTAATCTACAAGAAGGGTCTCAGTCCATGGTTACCAGATTGATTATTTCCTACAGATTATAAAAGCAGGTTAATACAATAAACAAATGCTATTTAGCTGGACACACAACAGTCTAATACAATTTGTGGGGATTCAGAACAATCCCGAAAGCAACTGGCATAAAATCAGATAGACCAGTAACATTGGGCAAGGAGCTAATAAACTGCCGACTTATCATTGTGCATTTTGCTAAGATCAACTTGTCTTAAAAAGTAATCCTTGGTCTGACAAAATGTTTAACTCTTTTTAATAATATGTACATGAACATCTCATTCTTTTCTCTGAATCTAATGGAGGCTTGGAGATGGAGCTGAAGCTCAGGCATGAAATATAGATAAAAGATTTCTTTTCAATAATAATTTTTTTTTACGTTTGTATAATTCTTTTGATGAGCCTCCTTCAAAGTGTCCCAAAGGTAAAACATCCAAGTTAAAACACTCTAATTTGAAATGAACAATTCTATCTTTTTAAATCTTCACAATTAGTATCCTTTAAAAATCTTGCAAAATGCTCACCTGGGTCACTTAAGAAATTCTGAAATTCTCTTTTTTTTTTTTTAAAGAGACAACAGAAAAGTTCACAAACATTAGTATAATCATGTAACTAAAACTAATATTTACTTGTTTGATTCAGACTTTGGAATTCTTTCTCTTCTCCTACTATAGCAATTCATACTATGAATCACGTTGTATTTATTTAATCAGTAAACAGACTTATTTCCAGCATTTGGAAACTGTCTCTTTATTGGCAGGACCTACAAGGCCATGTCGGGCACAATGGTTTCACTGGTCTGCAGAGATTCCCTTCCTCTCTGTGGAGAGTCCTCCCTGTTTGAGTCCTGCTGTTGGCACTTCTTCCTACATTGCTACAGATGGCAGAGTAGAAGGATATGCACTCATCTCCTCCTGTGCGAACTCCAAAATTACAATTTGCTGCTGAACAACCGTCAACAGGAAAATGTTGGATCCCACCAAAAAAAGATACCCCATGTCCAGGGGCAAAGTAGAAGCCCCAGAAAGATGGTTGGAAGGGCGAAATCACGTTTAGAATCAAACCCCATACCCACCAGAGATGTTCAGAGAGCTCAAACAAACCTTGTTCATACCAGGACCCAGAGACTGGTGTCAAAGACTGACCCAGAACGGTGTTTGAGGGTCTCCTGCAGTGGTATGGGTCAGCAGTGGCCTGGCACAGGTGTAGGGGCTCTGGGTGTAGCAGACCTGGGTATGGCATTATCCCTCTTGAAGAAGATTAACCCTACCACAGAGCCATCAGAACTTACACAGGACTGGGGAAACAAACTCTTGAAGGGCACAAACAAAATATTGTGTGCACCAGGACCCAGGAGAAAGGGAACAGTGACCCCACAAGAGACTGACCCAGACTTGCCCATGAGTGTCCAGGAGTCTCTCTGGTGGAGGCATGGGTCCGCAGTAGCCTGCTGTAGGGTCAGGGGCACCGAGTACAGCAGTGTGTACATGGGACCTTTGAATGAGGTCACAATTATCCTCATTACATCCACCATAGCTTGGCCTCTAGTCAAACAACAGGGAGGGAACACAGCCCTGCTCATCAACAGAAAATTGGATTAATGATTTACTGAGCATGGCCTCATCCATCAGAACAAGACCAGTTTAACCCTCAGTCAGTTTCTCCCATCAGGAAGCTTCCATAAGACTCTTATCCTTATCTATCAGAGGGCAGACAGACTGAAAACCACAGTCACACAAAAAAATAACCAAACTGATCACATGGATCATGGTCTTGTCTCACTCAATGAAACTATGAACCATGCCATGTAGGGCTACCCAAGATAAACAGATATGGCGTAGAGTTCTGATAAAATGTGATCCACTAGAGAAAGGAATGGCAAACCACTTCAGTATTCTTGCCTTGAGAACCCCATGAACAGTATGAAAAGGCNAATGGGAGGTGGGAGGGAGGTTCAAGAAGGAGGGGCATATGCATGCCTATGGCTGATTCATGGTGGTGTATGGCAGAGATCAACACAAAGCTACAAAGCAATTATCCTCCAATTAAAAGAAATTAATTTTAAAAAATCTCTGATGTGTGGGTCTCTGTATTAACGTTTATTAAGTTGTATATAAGAAACACAGAGCTACTCTTGCCCAGTTAAAACTGGTTGAGACCACCAACCATTTAGCCAGGCCTGTGCAAGTATCTGATAGGTGACCTGATGTCAGAAGGCTAGAAACTCCATTCTCAGATCATGTTAGTGCCACCATTTTCTGAGTATGTGTCCCATGAAGAACCTTTTGACTCAGACATGCCTGTGCAGAGCATTGGTTATCTCACCTTTCTCCTGCCTCCCATCACCTTCTCCTGTACCTTTGACCACCATATACTCTCCACACAGCAATACACCAAGCCTCTTGCCTTTGAAGAGACAGGACCTGAGACTTGTTTTTTTGTCTCTTTACTTGATTGCCTTCTGAATAAACCCTTTCTCTGCTGTAAACTTCAGTGTCTCATCACTTATTGGGAAACAAAACCAGTTCAGTAACAGCTTTGCCAGAAACTGGTGAGCAACACAGAAATTCAGGTCCTGCTCTACGCCTACAGTCTCAGAGTCTACCTTTTAACCCCTTGAACACATGCACATTAAGATATAAGAAGCATAGTTTATGGCTGCCCTGGAAATCTCTGCCCTCTTCCTTAAGCCCTCTCCTTCCTTTCGAGAGAAGATGCCTTTAGAGCTTGAGCTCCCCTTCTCCATTCACTGGCCTATGAATAACAGCCCGTCTTGATTCCCTGGTGGCTCAGACAGTAAAGCATCTGCCTGCAATGTAGGAGACCTGGGTTCAATCCCTGGGTTAGGAAAATCCCCTGGAGAAGGCAGAACTCTTGCCTAGAAAATCCCATGGACGGAGGAGCCTGGTAGGCTACAATCCATGGGGTTGCGAAGACTCAGACATGACTGAGCGACTTCACTTTTGCTTGCAAAAAAAAATGAAAAAACGAAAAGAACACAGTCTAAAACTTCTTCCAATCCTCAAGGTACAGTTGCTTCTCAGTTGAGCCACCTTCAGATCACCTGATGTGAGTGCCCTCTACTGGCTTAGAAATTAAGCACTTCCTTTAGGAAACACTTCTGTTGCATTTCCCTCTGCTGGTTTTTTAGGGTTTTCGAATGGGGCTTGAAGCTCCTAAACAGGGCCATAAGGACTACTTACGTATATGTATGAGGCTTGAGTCTCCTCCTGAGATTTGGAAAGCTGATCAATGTCTATAGCCAGAGCAGTGGAGCCCACATCCTCTCTAGCTCAGATGGCTCTGATTCCCAATTACCAAGTAGCCTGACTTCCTGATATTTCATCCTTGCCACTTCTGCTTTAACCAAAAGCACAGAACAAAGGAAGAGTGCCTAAGGGAGCCAGCTGACGGTGGATTCCTGGCTTAATCACTAGATATCTCTGAGACCTTCAGAAAATGATTTGCTTGCTCACCCAGTTTCTTCTGCTACCTGTTGACTATTAAGGCATGGAAATGAGAAGAGAAGGATCTCTCAGAACTCTTATGAAAAGTCAGAGATCACAACAGATGTGAAAACTCTTAGAAAACCTGGAATGTTTCACAAAGGTGAAGGTATATATGTCCCTGAAACTACTAGTGTAACCGGCTGCTCTGGCAGAACTAGCCAACTCCAGCCCCACCCCAATCCAGAGCTGCTCTTACGTGGCCTAATGCTGTTTATATAATTCTCATTATTTGTCTAGATCAGGGATTCTCAACCTTGGCACTGACATGTGGACCCAATAGTTCTTTGTTGTAAAGGGCTGTTCTGCACATTGTAGAATGTTGACCAGCATCCATGGCCCTGACCCACTAGATGCCAGCAGAATTCCTCCCAACACACACACAGTCATGACAATCAAAAATGTCTCCAGACGTTGCCAAATGTCCTGGAATAGGGGTGGGACAGGTCATCCCAAATAGATAACTGCTCTAGATTCAGTCTACTCAGTCTTTCCAGTCAATGCAAAATATTGTGCAAGAGTTTCTACATAGAAGGTTCTGGGATACACAAGGGGGAAGATAGATACCATTTCCATTCCCAAAGCACTAGCAGAAAAGAGGCAGATAGGGCAGGTGTGAGGAAGGAAAAATATAAGGGAATGGCAACAGACAAGAGACAATCTAGTCAAGCAAGGGTTTGATTTTTCTAGTGTTTTGTAGCACTTTTATAATTTAGCGATCACTTGCATCAGTTTCCCAATGACTCACATTGGGCAGAATTCTTGTTACAAACTGAGAAAATCAATGACCAGAGAAGCTATCATTCGCTTACCATGCCTGGTCCATGAGAGCTGTTAAGTGGAGTAATATGTACATAAGCGAGACATGACTTCACTGGGGGATGAGCCTTGAGCTGGATCCTGGAAGGGGGGTGGAAATATTTGGAAACAGGAGGTGTGCAGTGGGATACTTCAACATCATTGATCTTTGACTCCTGCCACACACACAATAGATAATAGATAATTCACCGTAAAGACATATCCAAGAGACATGCCAGATTAGGGTGTAATGCTTACCTCCTACCTCTTCCCCAAGAAAATAAAGAAAGAGCTTCAATAATTAATAATTATCAGAACTCTTACCAATCATGGTGTGTGTGTGCATGTGTGCATTTGCTTAATTACTCAGGTATACATGTGTGTGTGCACACACATAATAAATCACTCATGATATATGTATGTACTCACACACTCGTGTGTTTTGAGGGGTGCTGTGGCATAGGTAAGAGAAAGCAAGTTATCCTCAAGTTCCATCCCATGTCTAATGAAGTTCCATTAGTCATCCTCAACTGTGTGACAACTCACACCTGATCATACCTTGCCAGGCGTCACAACATCTGGGCTGCATCTCCTGTTCTACTCAGAGCAGACAGTAGAAGCCATACAGAGGTGGTGGTTGAAATAGTACTTCTATGTGCAAACTCTAGAGGGAACCACTGTTTATATTCCATTTTATGAGAACAGGGATCCCCGAAGTTACTTGCCATAGCAGCAAAGGTTATAGGAACTGACAAACAATGTCTGTGACGGCATGAATACAGATCCCAGGACTTAAGGCAGGTAGAGGCCTTAACACCTAACAGCACATTGGTTACAAAGGTGGGCTCCCGAGTCAGGCAAGCTGGGCATGAATCCCACTTCTGCTTCTATGTACCTTAAACAATTTAACAACTCAATTTTTCAGCTTCCTCATTTCTAAAGTTGGCAGTAGTGATGATTGTCTAAAAACATGTATTGAAGTGTAGAGGGCTGAAGATAGCACTGACATATGGTAAAAACAAATACTTATACTGATATATTAACATTCTGCCTGTATAACATCAGTTTTCACCCTCTGGGGGTTAATTACTGTTTTAATTTTAATTGGTTTACCTTTCCAAATAAGAACACATTGAACTGCACCTGAAAGGTCAACAGTACCATTTTTACCTAAGTATAATTGATATACAATATTAGTTTCAGGAGTAAATCACTAAGTCAATATCTTTGTGCATTATAAAATGATTATCACCATAAGTCTAGTTACCATCTATAACATATGAAGCTAATTCAGTATTACTGACTATCTTCCCAATGTCAGGTTAACCTGACATATCTATGATACATGGAGTTACCAGGTAGTCCTAACATTCTTCCAAGCTTGGCTACCAATAGGGTTTTTAAATTTTCATTTGTTATTAACTAGAGGATAATTGCCCTTCCACTAGCGGACTGGAAGAAAAACTGACGTTTTCCAGAACTGTGGCCACTGCTGAGCTTTCCAAATTTGCTGCCATATTGAGTGCAGCACTTTAACAGCATCATCTTTTAGGATTTGAAATAGCTCAGCTGAAATTCCATCATCTCCATTAGTTTTATCCCTAGTAAGGCCTCCTAAGGCCCACTTGACTTCACAACCCAAGATGTCTGGCCTAGATGACTGATCACACCATTGTGGTTATTCCGTTCATTAAGACCTTTTTTGTACAGTTCTGTGTATCCTTACCACCTCTTCTTAATCTCTTCTGCTTCTGTTAGGTCCACACCTAACAGAAGGTTTCTGTCTTTCATTGTATCCATCTTTGCATGAAATATTCCCTTCATGTCCCTAATTTTCTTCACAAACCAAGAGCTTGCAGCTATACATGGTAGATTTAGAAAAGGCAGAGTAATCAAATTGCCAACATATGTTGGATCATAGAAAAAGCAAGGGAATATCATAAAAATATCTACTTCTGTTTCATTGATTATGCTAAATCCTTTAACTGTGTGGATCACAAGAAAATATGGAATATTCTTTTTTTTTTTTTACTTTACAATACTCTATTGGCTTTGCCATACATGAATCCACCACAGGTGTACACGAGCTCCCAANGGGATTCTCCAGGCAAGAATACTGGAGTGGGTTGCCATTTCCTTCTCTAGGGGATCTTCCCAACCCAGGTCTCCTGCATTGCAGGCAGATGATTTACCAACTGAGCTATCATGTAGGCATTGGGAATTAGAATTTGTGATCAGTAAAATACCAGCAATGTAGCATTAAGAATTTTGTGGTTGAGCCTGTGGGAAATGCAGGTTCAATCCCTGGGTTGGGAAGATCCCCTGGACTAGGAAATGGTAACCTACTCAATATCCTTCCCTGTAAAAAATCTCATAGACTGAGGAGCCTGCAGGGCTACAGTCCATGGGGTCAGAAAAGAGTATGACATAACTTAGCAACTATATATATATGTGTGCATGTGTGTTTAATAATTTGGGTGAACAAGCTTTAGAAATCCTATGATATAATATAATATCATATGACATAATATGTTAGCATAGAATATATCATGTAATAGAATAATATCATGAGTGTTTGCATCTTCAGTTGCTCAGTTTTGTCTGACTATTTGCAACCCCATGGATTGGGACCAGCCAGACTCCTCTGTCCCTGGGAATTCCCAGGCAGGAATACTAGAGTGGGTGGCCATTTCCTATGATATAATATAATATATTATATCACATTAAATTCCATGGCAACTAACTAGCCACTCCAGAGATAGCAATCTGATATATAGAGTGTTCCTAAAGTGTATAGAACCTGGGACAAATGTTTTATTTTATAGGGCTTCTGTCTATATGAACAATTTGACCAGAAAATTCATGAGTCAAGTGAGATATAGTGGTTTATCAATGAAGATTTAGAATAATGAAGAGGGAAGAGGCACTTACACAGTCGCTTACCATTCAATCAGGGCCCATGGAGATTCTCCTTACTGTGTAGGTATCATCAATTCCTGTTCAAGCCCAGAAATCATCCCTTTGTTTCCTTATTGTCAAATGCTCCATTCGAGCTAATTTACTAAAACATAGCAGTACTGTTATTACTCATCATGCCATGACTTTTCAGAATCTATTTGTTTAGAAACAATGCAGGGCATTTTTGCTTCTTCAGTTCCATAATACCATTTATTCAACACCAGCATCCACGGTGCCATCCATGAATGTCAGTTAACGATGACTCTCAAAGGTTGTTACTTTGCTTTTTCAAGGATGACCATGAATGCAAGACATAAACTGTGGGCAGGAAAACGTGAACAATGTTTTGTTTTCAGGTTATGCAAGATCGTGCAGTCAGAATTTTACACACGAACATATCTTCTGATCACGCCTGCTCTTGAACCTTTGTCTGTCATTTCTGCATTCCTCAGTGATGACCACACCCCTGCCTTCTCGCTGAAACCTGTGGCCATTGTGAGAAAAGCGATTGATTCCATGCCCACAAGGAATGTTTTCTGTCTCTCTCTCTCTCTCTCTCTCTCTCAGATCGGCTGGAGAAGGCATGCTATTGGAAGAGCCTGTTGGTTTGGCTGGGCAAGGACTACTCCAGGACTGCCTGGCATGTGGCATGAAGCTTGTAAGGAGGTGGGTAACCATCCTGGTTGCCAACAGCAGGGAGCACACAGGAGATCTGTCCTGCAGCCTAGAGCCCCCATTGCAGCCTGGAGTCCTTAATTCCTCCTTGTGTCCTGTGTGAGTGAGGGTCATTGCACTCAGCACGTCGTCACCATTTTGGCTGACAAGTTTCACAAGTCTCACTTTCATCAGAGAGTGCCCCAGAGGGAGCAGAAACACGCAGGTCCCTGCACGGGCTCTGGGATCCTCGTTTCTCCCAGAGAGGAGACCTAGACTTTGAAAATTTTGAAGAAAGCCGCTCCTGAACAGATGTCGGAATGCTGGGCTGCTGAGGGCTAGGTGGGGGTGAGGGTTCCCTTGCCTGGATCTGAGGGTAATAAACCTGAAATTCCCAACCACTTTAAAAAAAAAGCAGTTTAACAGTAACAATTAAAAAGTGCACTACTGATTTGTCAATTTTGTAATGGATTTTGTTCTGTTTGAAGGTGCTAATTTAACCCATAAATAGGGCCAATTTTTGTTGGGTTTCACAGAAACTTTGGCATTTGGGCAGAAATGTGTGGTTAATGCAAAAATAATACATCAAGTCAGGCTGACGAGCAAACAAGGATTTCTGGATGTGAACTGAGGACATGTGTCGCCCTGGTTGCTGTCGGCAGCCATCTGAACCCCAGGATGAGGCTGCCGAAACATAAAGCCCACACACTAAGGAGGACAGCGCTCAAAAATTTCTGGAAACAGGAGCTGTTTCTTGATTAGACCATGTTTTAACTTATCTCTAGACTTTTGAATTATATGAACTGCCCCTGGGTCCTTTTGTAATCCTTAAACCAGTCTGAGATGGATTTGTTTTATTACTTAAAATCATATAGAGGACTTCCCTGATGGCTCAGTGGTAAAGAATCTGCCTGCCAATGCAGGAGACACGGGTTCAGTCCCTGGTCTGGGAAGATGCTATGTGCTGTGGAGCAATTAAGCCCATGCACCATGACTACTGAGCCTGTGTCAAGGAGCCACAATTGCTGAGCTCACAAGCTGCAGTTCTGAAGCCCTCATGCCCTGGATCCTGTGCTCCACAACAGGAGAAGCCACCGCAATGAGAAGCCACGCATTACAACTAGAGAGAAGTCTCTGCTTGCTGCAACTAGAGAAAAGCCCGCACAGCAAAGAAGACCCAGCACAGCCAAAAATAAATATAAATAAATTTTTTTAATGAAAAGAAAAAACATAGAGAACCTCATTGGTAAAAGCACTGACTGTAAAGCACCCAGAGCTGGACTTCTCAGGCTAAGAAGAAAATAGAAATAGCCAGAAAGTGAATAGGCAGCTGAGGAAAAACTCTGAAAACTAGGGAGAGGCCCCTGAGCATCCTCTAGAAAAATCACTCTGACTTATCCAGAAGGAAATGAGGATTCTGAATCTCCTTGAACCTTTATCAAAGTGCTATCAGCCTTTATTATTTACTTTCCCTGTCATTTCTATTTTTCCTGACTCTCCCAAGAATCATTGACTGAATCCTAGTTGGAAATTTGACAGTTTTTGTTTAGTTGCTAAGTCATGTCTGACCCTTTTGTGACCCTTCTGACTATAGGCTGCTAGGCTTCTCTGTCCATGGAATTTCCCAGGAAAGACTACTGGAGTTGGTTGCCATTGCCTTCTCCAGGGGATCTTCCCAATGCAGGGATCAAAGCTGTGCCTCCTTCACTGGTAGGCAGAGATTGTCTACCCCTGAGCCACTAGGGAAATCCTCAGAATTTGATTAAATGTTCAGTTCAGTTCAGTTACTCAGTCGTGTCCAACTCTTTATGAGTCCATGGACTGCAGCACGCCAGGCTCCCCTGTCCATCACCAATACCCGGAGCTTACTCAAACTCATGTCCATTGAGTTGGTGATGCCATCCAACCATCTCATCCTCTGTCATCNTAGCAGTTAGAACTGGACACAAAAAACTGGTTCCAAGTCAGTAAAGAAGTACATCAAGGCTGTACATTATCACCCTGATTATTTAAATTATATGCAGAGTACATCATGAGAAATGCTGGGCTGGATGAAGCACAGGCTGGAATCAAGATTGCCAGGAGAAATATCAGTAGCCTCAGATATGGAGATGACACCACCATTATGGAGAAAGTAAAGAACTAAAGAGCCTCTTGATGAAACTGAAAGAGAGAGTGAAAAAGTTGGCTTAAGACTCAACATTCAGACAACCAAGATCATGGCATCTGGTCCCATCACTTCATGGCAA
Organism: Neotragus pygmaeus; assembly: GCA_006410875.1. Taxonomy (NCBI): domain Eukaryota; kingdom Metazoa; phylum Chordata; class Mammalia; order Artiodactyla; family Bovidae; genus Neotragus; species Neotragus pygmaeus. The sequence goes on along the minus strand of SJYV01034593.1, from coordinate 309,930 downwards.
ATAGATAGGAAAACAGTGGAAATAATGGCTGTCTTTATTTTGGGGGGCTCCAAAATCACTGCAGACGGTGACTATAGCCATGAAATTAAAAGAAGCTTGCTCTTGGAAGGAAAGTTATGACCAACCTAGACAGCATATTAAAAAGTAGAGACATTACTTTGCCAACAAAGGTCCATCTAGTCAAGGCTATGGTTTTTCCAGCAGTTATGTATGGATGTGAAAGTTGGACTGTAAAGAAAGCTGAGCACCGAAGAATTGATGCCTTTGAACTGTGGTGTTGGAGAAGACTCTCGAGAGTCCTTTAGACTGCAAGGAGATCCAACTGGTATATCCTAAGGGAGATCAGTCCTGAGTGTTCATTGGAAGGACTGATGATGAAGCTGAAACTCCATACTTTGNTAAAGAAAGCTGAGCACCGAAGAATTGATGCCTTTGAACTGTGGTGTTGGAGAAGACTCTCGAGAGTCCTTTAGACTGGAAGGAGATCCAACTGGTATATCCTAAGGGAGATCAGTCCTGAGTGTTCATTGGAAGGACTGATGATGAAGCTGAAACTCCATACTTTGGCCATCTGATGCGAAGCACTGACTCATTTGAAAAGACCGCGATGCTGGGAAAGATTGAAGACAAGAGGAGAAGGGGATGATGAAGGCTGAGATGGTTGGATGGCATCACGGACTCAATGGACATGAGTTTGGGTAGACTCCAGGAGTTGGTGATGGACAGGGAGTCCTGGCATGCTGTGGTCCATGAGGTCACAAAGAGTCAAAAGCAACTGAACCGAACTGAACTGAAAAAGTTAATATTCAAATGCTCGGCTTTCATCATTCAACAATTTTCTGCTACTAGGTACTTTGATATTTCAGTATACAGAGAATTTTTCTATTTATACAAGGAAATCAAGTTATATTTCCATATATCTTTAATTACAATATTAAATTTTGCATTGTGTTTTTAAATAGCCTTTTCAAAAAGGACAACCACAAATTTACAAATCAAAATCCAGAGTTAAAAAAAAAAAGTATTTACTGATACAATTCAAATCAGTGATCAGAAGGTAGAAATTGATAATATCCCCCTCCAAAAAAATAATGAAAAAGCAGAATACAGAAGCAGACTAAAATAAAGGATTCTTTTGACTACAGGCTCTATGCTTAAGTGTAAGTTTCCCATCATAATGGCTTTCTGTAAGATCAAGCCTTCCGTACCATGGGGTAGGTTTCTCCCTATGATGGTAAGTGCCTGAGCAAGACCTCTCAGGTAGTTTACTGTGCAACTAAAGGAGCTTTACAAAAGCAGACACCCTTTGAATAAGGACACATCAAAATTGGGTTCAGCCATACACACCAATAGTAAAATGGTCTATCTGTCTCCTCATTGTTATCTCTCTGATGCAGGTCAAGAATAACAAGGAACTTGGACACACCCTCCAGAGAAATTGAGTTGCTACTGAAGATTTGTCTTCTTGAAGCTCATGAAGTGTTCCAGGATTTATGCTATTTAAATATTTTTTGTAAATTAACTTATTTATTTTAATTGGAGGTTAATTACTTTACAATATTGTAGTGGTTTTTGCCATACATTCACATGAGTCAGCCATAGGTGTACAC